>OCZR010147250.1:0-11163 GCA_900234385.1 Anemonia viridis | reverse complement strand
ATGGCGAGCCGTAGGCGAGCCATTTTAGCCCCATAAAGGTCGAACGCAAATCTTTTATCTCACTTATCAAACGTCTGATTTACAGACTCGGTCATGGTCATGATTTTCTATTGTGTTCGGCCTAATGAATATTAATGAGTTTGATAAGTATATATATAATTTTACTTTTAGTAGGGTTAGATATAGGTGGGAGGGCATAAATCTATTCTTATTTATAATTGTTAACATAGAAGAGCCACTATGTGGAAATGTTAATAAAGTCATTATTATTATTATTATTATTTCAATAGTGTCTAGCATTAACTGACTTTCATTAAAAAAGAAAATAAAAAATGCTGGTATTCATTAATTGCACATCCTGTCACAGTGGCCATGTTGGTGGTTTTTAACAAAAGATTTTTCTGTAGAACCCATTGTTTATACCACCAACATGGCCGCCACGTCTTAGCCATTTGAATGTCCCTTTAGGAATACTTGCAATATGTCAATAGACAGGTTAACAAAACTGAACAAAATAAACATAGCTTTTTTCCAATCCAAAAATATAATGATAATTTTCAACATTTGTTTACAAAATAAACAAATAATGTTTACAAAAACAACTTTTACAATGCCAACAAAAGCATCATAAATAAATTATATAAGAAAGAAGCTTTGAATTAGTAATAAAAATTAAATACAAACAAATATCAACAATACTAGATAATCCTTTTAGTACTTTTTATATGTACCAATAAGCTATATCAATTCATGATATATGTTTTTGTGAGTAAAAATCTCAAATTTGGTAAGAAATAATGAGCGTCTTTGAACAACAAAGTCTTCTGTTAAAAAGTGCATAATTTGTGAAGGCGGTAATTTTCAGTCGATGTAAGCTAAAATACCTAAAAAACAAATGATAATGTTTATATCATATTCTAGGAAGTCTTTGAAACTAACCTTAGATCTTATGGAAGATTTCTCAATTTTAAATTTTGAAAATTTTCCAAGTGTTAAAAGTACAAAATGTTATAAGCTTGGAATCATAGACAGGAAACAAGATCGATCAAGTTGAACCACGTCCAGCTTATCATTGGATATAACTCAGTTATCTTCAAAGATACAATATCTAGTGGTCTGAGGATTTATATCTGGTTTATTAAATATCGCAGCTTTAAATTATCGAGGTTTTAACTCTACAAAGTGAAATGAAAACTAACATTTTAATCAAGTTATGGCGAAGCCTCATCAAGAATGACCACTGCAGAAGAGCTATACTGTCGTTCTCCTTGCGATGTCTACTCGGAGAACGAAAATAAATCCCATGTTTTAACAGTTGTAAGACTAAATATCAAGAAGTATCTTAGATCTGAAGGAATCTTCTTTCAGTGGAAAAAACAAGGACATTTTTCTGTTTAATACCGGAAGAGGAATGACCGAAAGCCAAATCGTACATTTGGACAAGGAGTTTTCAAGACAAACTCTGCAAGATGGAGAAAATATAAGCTATAATGTTTATGTGGCATAGTTAGAGCATTTGATAGCTTGTTTTACGAGCTATGAGGGCTGTCCATTAATAGAATATTTCTACGAATATTCAAGCTCTTGATTTGACATTTACCGAATACACTACAAAATGGCTTCAATCAGCCTCGGAAAAGTGAATCGTAGAACCCCTCGCATTCATGCTGAGCTTACCGTAGAAGAACATAAGAGTCCAGCATCACTTAGGTTCCTTCTGGGGTAGACAGAAAATGTTTAGGAAGCTGTAAAAGCTTGAAAATTAATAAAAACCAACGGGAAAGACTTCCATGTTATTGCATGTGGAGGAGCAAAAGCCTCTTGCACATGCGTAGTAGCGCCCTTATTCCGTAGTATCCTGACTGGTCACGTGGACACGTCGGGGGCTGGGGATAACACAGGACACCCAATCAAAACACCCAAGCGACGATTATATCAAATTATTGAATAATTTAATAATATATACATTTCATAAGTTAATATGATAATTTCTGATAATCTAAAAGCTGGTGTGAATTATCTTAAATTTTACTTGAGGAGTTATATTTCTCTGTGTTTTTTTTATGATTTCAAATGAATTGAATTTCAGTGACTTTTGTTTGAAAAAATTATTTCATGCCTCATTTTGAAGGAGTGACTGAATCAGAACATTCTGTTTGAATAAAACAGAAATACAAAAAAATTGTGGAGATGCGGGGGATCGAACCCCGGGCCTTCCGCATGCAAAGCGGACGCTCTACCACTGAGCTACATCCCCTTTCGATGTACAAATGAGAGCCAAAGAAAGTATAAATTTCTTTGGTCTTGTTCTCCTACCCTATTCAATGATTAATCTTTGATCTGATATTGGTATTTTGCTTTTAAAATCTGAAAATTATAATGCCATTCTTAAAATATAGTATAAAATGATTACTTTTTTGTTATAAGATTATTATACCGTTTTGAATTTCATATATTTTCATTTCTTCTTGAAAGTGCTCTGCTTATCTAAAAATAATTTGAATCAAACTATTAATTCCCGAAATTATAACATGTATTTTAATTGTATCGAGTACGTGTCTTCCCATTTTCCCATCCACAAATTTAGCGACCCTAACCACAGGAAGCCCAAACCAACCCAAAAGGAATGCCAAACCACAGGAAACCCAATATAAGAGATCATAAGTTGAACCCAGAGTTGATCCCTCTCAATAAATGACATGATTCACTGGTTTTAAGCTATTTTAGGTTTCGGTTTCAAATAATCTTTTATCAAAATGTATGTAGCAATACCTTTCACGTGATTCTATTGCCCATCATTAAAAATTACCCAACAATTCTTTTTTTAACTGATGGATTAAAGGCATATATAATCCATTAATAACACTTCCTGGATTTACCCTAGTAAACTCATCATCCTCTTTGGATTCTATTTATTCCCTGACCTTTAGGTAGAAAGATAGTTTATAGATAGATAAATTAATAATAACTTAAAATATTATTCATGTTTTCCCTTGGAAATCAGGGTGGGTCATGTATTTTTTCCCAGCAAGTGAAGTTTGGGAAACCAGCTTCCAGTTATTTTTTTACCGTAAATTGCTCATCTCAGAGGGTGCGCACTCCCTGCACCCTTCCCTGGATCAGCCGCTGACCAAGGCAGTAACAAAAATTTATGTGCTTTTTAATCGATTAGAAAGCCATGAAAATTGTCAATAAAATGTTTTAAACTAAACATTTGTTATGTTTGATGTTTTTTCTTCTTCATTATCATCTCAAATTGTCTATAAAAACCATAAAAAAACTTCTCAAAGTCATTGCTTGTGTCTATCAGTCCTGCATCAGCCGTGAAGCGTTTCCTGGTGCAGCCTTGACCAAGAAGAACTTCTGCCACGCTCCTGTTTTTCTCTCCAAAATACTGTCTACATAATTTTACTCATGCATTCCATATCTAAACATTAGTATACTTGCATGTATTGTTAGCACGTGCCGTGAATATATTACTTTACAGTTTATGCCCGACGGCCGAGGACTCCATGTTCATTATTTTCTTACTGTCACAGCTTGGGGGTAATATATTTTTTCGTGACTTTTGGGCCGTTACATTTGCCAACACCGTAACAGGACTCCTTGACAACCATTGAAGCGCTAATAACTCATTACGGGTGTCATTTGTTAAACCATGGCACCTTCAATGACCGGCGTCCTTGAGTTGGTTGTATTTTGAATATTCACTTGAAAAACTTGTTCTAAAAGTGTCGAAAGTTTTCTTCGTTCTCGCCAGTTAACACTAAACTCGAACTCTCAAACAGCCACTCATATGAAGTGACTAAGCCATAAGTGACCACACAGTCGAAATGACTGATTCATCAAGATAAGCAGCCGTCTGCGGAAGTACTTCGTAGAAATCAATAGAACTGGTGCTTTAGGCTATTCAGGAAAAAATAAACCCTGAATGGTTTAAGTTTTATCACCAGGAAACATTATTCATAACGGATATTACTGTCAACATCACATCGTATGTATTTGTTAGCTTTTTCTCGGATTATATTTTTACACCTATGGTTGTTTTCGTAAATTTTTCATTCCATCCTATGGATATCTCATATCCATGGATATCTTTTGCCGGGCAGATTTTTACATTATTAATAGTCGTTCCTTATCCCAAATTTGGAGCCTTTTCTTTTTTATTTGTTTTGTTTAAATTTTGCTTTGTTACTGTTTTGCTATTTTTTCATATTTGCTTTTTGTTTCGGTTTGTTTGTTTTGGTAATGTTTTTCCCAGTGCGGCAGATGTGTACCACTGACAGCTCGACTCGTTTCTACGAACTGGTTCAATATGACGGTTAGCAACTGTTGTCAATTGGTCTTTGTCACCGTCATGGGTGCAAGCCAACTGTCCAATCCCGTAATACCATGTCTCTACCCCAAACTTATATCCCGGCAAGTCACGACCTCTCAACTGTCCCCCGCGCGATCGACTCTTTTATTCAAGTGCATGGCAGACTTTACGAAAGCCTACCTCAAAGTACCCCACAAAACTGGAAAGACGGTTTACCGGTTGGCGGAATTAATTCGAGGCTTGGAACTGAAAGGAGTACTATATTCAATAAATGGCATAAATAACAGGGAATCGAGGACAATGATAAAACGACGGGTCTATAAATCTATTTGGGTTCTGTTGTGAAGGAAGACAAAAGACAAGAGTTGACACTCGTTTGATATGCAGACTTGATAAAGTTTAGCTGACAGAAATATCGTAAAATATCCCATATACTTCTTCTTTCACACCTTCCTTCCTTCCTTCATTCATTCCTTCCTTTCCGCTTTCTGTCTTTTTTCAATGATTACGCGTTCCGTGTTTTATTCTTTCTTTCATTCCTTCCTTTTGTTCTCCCTTGTCTTTTAATTCTTGAAGTTAATTCTTCTTATTTCTTCTTCTCGTTCCTTATCATCATCTTCATCTTCTTTCTTTCTTGTAACAGTCTAGTACGTCTAGAAACAAAATGTAGATTATGTCACATATGTTCAAAGTTTATTCCCTATGTGACAATTAGGTAAAACGATTAACAATTTATAGATTATTTCACAACAAAATATTAACATGTTCACTGAAAAAGGTTGTTTGAGAGATTTATCAGAACGAATTTTTGTTGCGATGCCGACTTAGGAATAAAGATCTAGACGTACTAATGAGCTAGTTTCAAGATGTTTGTAAGATCGCTACCGCTTGCCGGCGTTGCAATAATCGGAAACTACAAAAAGAATCCCAGCTGAGTTGCAGCAAATAGTCTTTGCATTGAACAAAGAAACTGATCCCCCCACGCCATTAAAACAGGTGGAAAAGCAATGCTCACATTTGTTCTGAGCTTCAAAATGACTTGCATATAAATTCCTTAACTTATACAAAGAATAAGAATGAAAAAATAGAGTATCGTATATTGTTTGAATCTAGATAATGGACGACAAGATATCACGCTGAGCTCCAAGACAATGCTAGTCAATTTCTTGTGGAAATGA
This sequence comes from Anemonia viridis, assembly GCA_900234385.1. NCBI lineage: Eukaryota > Metazoa > Cnidaria > Anthozoa > Actiniaria > Actiniidae > Anemonia > Anemonia viridis. Next base: position 5,667 of record OCZR010147250.1, on the reverse strand, counting down.
ATATAACCTGTCCATGTAGGACGAACAATAGAAGCACTGTCGAACATCTAAACACTATTGTCAGACATTTATCTAAACATTTGAGGAATTCTAAAAAAATTATAGGGAAAGCATTGGAGGACATTCCTAAAATTCTTAAAGTACTTTCAGAAACTTTTGAAGAAGAAGATTCATGTATTGTCAATGATAAAGGCGCTATTTTCTGCAGCAAACACTTAAATCCTTTGGATCAAATCGAGAGGAACTCTTGGGATCATTGTATGGATCCATCATGCTGTGTAGTCTGTGCTTTGAAAGAACAGGGTGTCATTTATACGGCAGAGAGAATCAACGAAAGCCCAGCAAGAGATTCAGTTGTTGACGTCGCAAGGGGTGCTAAGGGAACTGAATTGAATGAAACAGAAATTAAAACTTTCGTTTATTCAAAGCAAAAGATAGTAAGAGATACGAACGGCAAAGCCGGCAGAAAACAGTAAGGCTACAATTTCGAGCTCTAGAAATAAGAGAAGTGACTGTACTTGAAGAACAGGGAGTTGTTAAAAGACGGAAGTCATATTCAAGAAAAGTAAAAAGAGGACGAAAGTTTGACAACAAAGATCCGTGCAAGAAAGAGCTCTGTCTTTCAAGCCCCGCCGGACACAGAATATTTAAAATATATTCGGTGGTTCCAACGTGCGTTTTACAGTCTGTTATGGAAGGTATAGAAAACTGCTCCGATCTTGCGACAAATCTCACATTGGATACTCCAAATCTTGCTGCGGATCCAACAGAAATGTCTGAGGAATTTCCTTCACAGGACGCCCTGACGACGAGCTATTCTACTTTCTCTTTTGGTGAAAATTGCCTTGGGAATTCCTTTAAAGTAATGGAGACATCCCCGAAAGAGAATCCTGTTGTTAAAATATTCGACTTTGCAGCAGAGGAAACTGAAAGAGGTAAGGATTATGATTGCGTTGGAGAGAAAGAGTTCAAAACAAAAGAGGAGCTTCAGATTGATGTTGAAGTTGAATTCTCCAACGATAGTACTGGAAAGCTAGACGAATCAAAATTTGAAAGAAGTTTTAAATCGCCAAAAGAATTTAAAATAATGGAACCTATTGACACCCTGGGCAATAATGGAGGCTCACATTGTGGAAGCTCTAGCTCCACAGCAGACTTTAACAACGGAAAGGAATCCGGTATGCAAAAGCAAGACGGTGTTGCGAGAAAAAACAAGTCCACGAAGACAGATAGGGGATTCAAGTTTTTTAAGAAAAAGATTTTTTCCAAAAGCATGAAGAATAATCCTACGAAAAACAACAAAAGTGTAGGCAGAGGTTCGCCTTCGTGGAAGAGTTTTGATGGCGTTGAAGGAGCCACGATGGAAGAAGAGCTTACTAAGGAATATTATGATGGAAAGAATGTTATTTGTGATTGTGACGCTCCTAGTCGTATCACAGAACTTGAAAACACAATCAAGCGACTGGAAACTGAGAATAGTAACTTGGAAGAAGAGAAATTAGATCTAATGAATGCACTTAGTAACAATTGGATTGAGATGGAGGATCTGAAGAATTCCTTTGAGAATCAAGAAAATGTGGACATTGTGAAGTCCTTGGAGGATGACACAACTACCATGGTATCTTTTCTTGAGATTGATCATGATGAGGGTACCTCTGAAGTGAACATGAATAAAACTTCGTCACGTTTCAAGAGGATGGGTAAAAGTGAAGAATCGTGTCATCAAATGCAGGAAGAACCGAGTAGAGTGGATCTGGAGGATCAGATAAAAGCACTTGCAAGAACAAAAAGCTTGCAGAATGAAGCTCTTCAGTCACTTAGGATTAAGCTGAGTGTTGTCAATGAAGATAAGGAAAACCTGTCGAGAAAGTTGAACGAAATGGTCGAGAAAAATAAAGCCCTGGAGGAGAATCTTCAAAAGGTATCGGGAAAGACAAAACAAGAACTGGATAAGATTCTGGAAGAGAACTTCTCATTTCGTTCTCGTTTGGAAAGCTTGTCAAGTGACAAACTTCTTCTGGAAAAGAATAACCAGAAGTTGAAAATTGAGAAAAAGAAACATAAGCTTATGAAACTTCAAATCCAAAAAGGATGCGACAACTTGATAGACAGGATTAATCAGGTCATACAAACTACACACGCTGAACAAGTGGATGAACCTCCTTGCAAGCCGAAAGGCAATTCTGCCTCGTCCGAAAACAATAACTCATTCTTCGAGAATTTTTCGACGCCGCCTGAGGAGTCTTCGAATGTTGACAAAGATGGCAATTCTGTGAAACAAATCATAAGAAAATTAGAAACGACTAACAGCTTTCGCGGACCACTTCCAATACGTCCAAAGGTTCGGAAAGAAGCATCCAGTCGTGATGGAAGAGGCGAACGGGTACTTGTGACTGTACGACGTGCCGAAACTTTAAATTCTAAAACTGTCAACAGCAATTTAGCAGATGGAAATAGAAAAGAGATGAAAGTACATAGATTTCCACCTGCTCAACCTTCAAGAGAAGATAAAATTCGGAAAGACATGAAATCTTCAAGTGGCGATGAAATTGGCTTCCGTTCGACAGTGCCATCAAATACTCAAGGACCATCATCGAGGTCAGTCACAGAAAACGAAGCTGAGCCATGTTTGAAGTTTTTTTATCATCTTGAAACCAAATGTGTGCTGCTTTTGGAGAGGTTTACAGTATTAAATGGAAAAGTTGAGTGGCTTGAGAGGAATGGTGATATTTATCATTCAATGTCACCGGAGGGAATGTACGTAAGTACACAATCGTCATCGGATGAACCAGCCGGCCTTGACAACATGCCCGCCCAAAACAACCCGCAAAAAGACGCTGTACTGTTATCTTGCCTGAGGAATCTGCAGAAAGAGAATGACAACCTCAAGCTTGATAACCTGAAATACAAGGCACTGGTAGCAAATATGCAAGAAAAGTGGAACGTAGATTTGAGTGAAAGAATGCAAGATGAAATTACGGCTGAGAAAAACTCGATTCGACGAGCTGAAAAAGACCTACATGATCTTGAACTCCGTGTGGTCCCTGAGCGGGATGTTGGGCTACTAGAAACCATGTCGAAAAGTACTGACATTACTACTGGCATTAGCACTTACACTCCTGGTGAGCCGAGAATCAAGTTGAATCATTTCAATCACGACTTTTCTGGAAATAAACTTGAAGAAGAAGACATTAGTTCGTGGCATCGTAAGTATTCTAAGAAGTCAAAAGAAAGTGCAAGAGTGTTATCTCAGAACGAAGAAAGAATGCCTATGAAGATGAAACAAGCCACTTCGCTTGAACAACTTCCCGACCTACGGGGCACCTACCCCAAGATTGAATCAGACATGGACGTCAAATGTGCTGACATCAATCCCATCATAATTGACAGACAAGGAAATGGTAAACAAATTTTGCATTTGAGAGCTCTAAGCTTAGATGAAGGCAAAGATCTAAGTTCAAGATTGACCCTCCAACCAGCTCATCCTACTGATGAAACCACGTGCACTGGTGATAACAATCAAGAAACTTTTCTGCCAAGACATGACAAAGATGCCTCCATTGTACCTAATAACGTACCCAACGATGAACAGGTCCAAAACTCGCAGAACAGTTGCTGCAAGTCGTTCAGTATAAATGGTCGTCATCATGAACATTGTAGTTCCATATTGGCACGTTTGAAGGCGATGTCCCTCGTCGATGAAGCCACCGACACACCTCCAAAACCCCGCGAAAATAACAAAACCCTGAAGAAAGCGATGTCTACCTATGGACGTCGGGACCGCCCATACAAAGTCCATTATGTGTAAACAAGTAATTGGACCTTATTGATGTGCCTCTTACTCAGGCTTCAGAAACTGAATTGTACATCGTTGTTATCGTATTTACTGTTGCATTATCTCCATATTCATAATGCACTGCCATTCCTCCTTCATGCAATCTCAAACTCGATCAAAACAACACTTACACGACATGGTACAATTGACAATATACCGAGGGGTTTAGTTTGATTACTGTCAAACCAATTCCTCGTCCAAGTTCGAGAGAGAATCTATACCACGGAAAAAAAAAACACTTAGACAATATACAACATAAAGTGAACATCACCTTAATTAATCCCAACGACAAAATAGGAATTTAAACTTTGAAAATAAAAATCCATTATGCGTAATAGGAAGATAAAGGATAGTAATGAGAGAGCACTTTTGGTAATGTAATCTCGGACAAAATCCAATTTACGATGAAACAAGTCTCAAACTGGACTAGTATGGCCCATTGGATACCAGATAAAGTCCCAATTTATATATTGCATTTATGTCATATTTAAGTGGATTTAAGCTACGGCTTTAGTAGTTGTTCTTTGACATCAATAATGGGACTTCCACCTCCGACAATATTCCATCAATCATTAATTAAACTTTTGTTTCACAAATATCTATAACATGCAAGATTTAACTTGGATTGGGAACTGAATTCGTATTTAGTTAGCACCTTTAGCTGATATATCTTGAATCTGTTCTACAGATAGAATTCTGTCAAATTTCATTATAAGTTTTTAAGATATGGTGATATGGTCCGAACGGATTTAACGCGACACGTACGTACGTATAAAAGAACGCAATTCACAGACTCCAATCGCTTGTCTCACGAAACTCCCTAACATTTTACTGATTTCTGTGATAAAGCATTACTCAAGTCTTTTTCCTGCCCGACTATTTTGTACTTAAGAACATTATAGTCTTATCATAAATTTCACTCCACAAGGAATGCAACATCCCTAGCGCATGCCGCCTAGTCAGTTTCTATAGACCATGCAATTTTTCTGTCTGAAATTGGAAATGCTATCCTAGCGCTAGTCTCCTCCTCTGCCTTTGATAACTTAGATATTTCATCTGAGCTCACTTTTAAAGGCTTAGCTATAACGTTTGTTAGTGAGTAAGAAAGCCTTGGAATAAGAACTTAAGTGCTGTCGCTATCCCCAGATTATCCGGGTTCGAAAATAACTGCCTAGAAGGCGATCAATAGATAGCAAATGCAGGTTCATTGACTAATTGCTAAAGGAAAAACAGAGGTTATTGGACTCCGAAGAAGACGACTAATATCGCGCTGTCAATATATCTTAATAACTCTATTCACCAACTATTGTTTTCTGTAGAGACAATGTGTCTCCGTTCCTGCATTGAAATAAAGGAGGTTACTTCAAGGAAATAAAATCAATTTTGAAAAAAAAAACGAAAATGGAAAATCTAATTATATAACGACACAAGTTCTTGTGTTTCATTTAGGCTCATGAAAGAAAATATCGTTCACTAGCTGTTCTTCTGCATGCAAGAACATTAATAACTCATATATTAAAAATGATATTATCAATGATATTCTTAGAAAAATTAAACACAGTATTAAAAAGATCAGTGAAATGAAACTCGTTTTATTCACCGGCTACTAGGATGTTTCGAGGTGCTCACTTTGATGACTTCATTTTCAAGTAAAGTTTTTCAGTTACACTTGTGAAAGATTTTAGTCATTTCATTCTGTTTATGGTCACGAGGATCCCGAAGCGTCGTATATAGTAGCAATCAAACGATCTTATTTCACTGAGCTTTACAATATAATGATATTAAAAATGATATTATTAATATTATTAATAACATATGTATATTATAAGCTA
>OCZR010147138.1:0-20733 GCA_900234385.1 Anemonia viridis | reverse complement strand
TTCAGTTCAGAGGATATCCTGTTATTTGATACATTGGGAGATGCCCACAATGTTCTTGTGTATCATATGTCAGTTATGTTCTTAGTACCAAAGCATAAAGTACCACGTACATACTATGTTCTATTTGTACTTATCAGTAGTACAATGACCTCTGAACGTCGTTCCTTGGCGTGTAGTCCAGGTAGGACTTATCATGCAATTATTTACGTACACCCTCTTGTAACCATATAAACACACACAAGAACACGTAACATATTACGTCATCTGACAGTTCTTTTATTAGAAAGATTACATATACGTGTGTGAACGTGTGATGGTGTATTTCAAATTGCACAGCAACTTTTCATTTACACCTATTTCTCATTTACTCAACTCCAATATAAGATGAATCGCAATGCTTACGTAAATATGTCAAGGTTAGCAGATCGTGCAAATGAAAACGTGTTGGAGCGATCATGGGGTGGGCCTTGTGACCGGAAGGCCAAGTACACCGGCCATCAAGACAATCGCTTTTTTCTGCGTCACAAGCTCTTACCACGTGAGAACCATTTATAAATATCTTACTCAAGATTTTGACACATCAGTTGTGTAGTCAGTCAAAGAAGGAGTTACTGGTTCGTAAGCTTTAAGGTGAGAAACGTCTGATTTTGATCGTATCTCATCATGGCTGACGATCAGAGAGATAATTTCGTGGTAAAGAAGGCGGAATCGAAGCTTGAAAACTCACCTAAAGTTCTTGTAAACGGTGAGGAGTTCGTAGGGTGTTCTGACCACGATCTCGCCGCTTCTTCGAATTCTGAAGAAGAACCCGATCAAAAGCTGGCAATTCGATCGCCTAGTGCCGCTGATTCTCACTCTGATACTGATTTGAAAGATCTTCCCGATGTGTACAGTCCACCTAACGACGAACTAAAGCAAAAGATTATAGCACAAGTCGAACTGTACTTGAGCGATGAAAACCTGAGTCGTGACGCGTTCTTACTCAAGCATGTTAGACGCAATAAAGAAGGATACGTCAATTTGAAGCTTATAACGTCGTTTAAAAAAGTGAAGTCTCTGACCAAGGATTACCGCGTTGTTGGCGAATCTTTAAAGGAATCGACCAAGCTAACACTGAATGCTGAAGTGACGAAAGTGAAAAGAAACAACCCTCTTCCTGCCGATCTGTTAGAGCGAAACCCTGGTCGAACAGTTATTGCTACGAAAATCGATCAACCGACCTTTGAACATGTTAGTGAAATGTTTTCGAAGTGTGGGGAAATTGTTCTTATTCGTATCATTCGACCAGGGAAGTCGATCCCTTCGGATGTCAAGACTTACCTATCGAAAATCCAAGATCTTTCTAACGAAACCTTTGCTATTGTCGAGTTCGAAACCATGGCAGCGGCAGCACGTGCGTGTAGCGAATTATCAAAAGAGGGAAGCATGAAAGTAGTCGAATTAGGCAAGCAAACCAAGAAGAAAGAAAAGACAAAGAATAAGGATCGTGATGGTGAAAATATACCTGACTCTGACGAAGAACACGACGACAAAACCAAAAGAAAACGAAATAGGGGAAAGCGAAATAAGAATAAGCGATTAGCGGAACTAGCAGGCACCTCAACAGATGAGGGTCATACAAGTTCATGTTCTTCCGATACTGACAGCTCTTACAACCCCTTTAGCAGCTGTCAGCGACGATATAGGAACTCTCCATCAAACAGCCCTAAGGGAAGCCCAAAAACAAGCCGGCGAGAGATTGCACCTATCTCAGGGTCATGGCGGTCACCCCAGAGTAGTCCAGAACCAGCCAGGAAAAGTCTTGGTACTCATACTCCCAAAGAAGGTAGTTCTAGTGCACCTAACAGTCCATGGTCACAGCGACGTAAAACTGCATCACCCAGTGGACACTCACCATTAGCAGATTCTGAACCAGTAAAACATAGGATGGTGCAATTGGAAGGTGTACAACGGCTGCCAAGAGGTCCTGATGGCACAAAGGGGTTCCGCTCTGGTGTTGGTCGAGGACGACCTATGATTGCTGTAGCATGAGTTAACCTTATTATATATTGATTTTAATTCATAAAAGTCCAGAAATCTTCCCACTAGGCAAATGTAATATTTCTGGATTATGTGAATACTTCAAGGTATGTTGAATTTGTAGATAACATTGCTCTTTGGTTTGAGTGTGCTGGCCATCTTTGACATATGGATAGCCAAAGAGCTTTCAAACATGTAGGACATTAATGTTTTTAAATCCTCAGGCAAACATGTCCAGAAGATACCATAGGTAATATTACTAAGAACAATTCCAAGGTGTGGCAAAATGGTACAAAAATGTTTGACAGTACAGTTACACATGGCTTGAATGGTTGTAGTCTATGTGAAACACATTTCTTTCACAAAAAAAGTTCGCCTCTACTTCTAGTCTCCTTCACATCTGGTTTTCATTGATAACACTGAACCTGGATTTGAAAGAGCCTACTCTACTCCTAATGATTACAGGAAATTTGTTACACAAGGAGTAGTGATACTGGCAACTAGTTGTTGCAGCCATTGTTACAACCTACCTCGCCACACCTTACAAAATATTCTAGTATTCAATAGATTTCAAATTTTAGGTTCAAAATCCTAGTTAAACATTTTTACAGTATTATTTATAAGCAATAACTAAGGTAGGTTTTGAATATAAGTATGGATGAAGATTAACATCTGCATTGGCATAGAAAGATGGTTGCTTATGAGGACGTCTTCCTCTTTGCTGGTCTACTTACAGGCCATTGTGTACTGATCAGGTTTTTTTCAAATGATTTTTATAAAAATGAAAATATTTACTCTACAGATGGATTCTTCCAGCTTATTAGTTTTTAATCTTTCATTGATTCTACCATCTTGTCTCTGCAATTTTATCAATATATTTATCCTTTCCTTGCTTAGAATTTCTCAGAGCCAGTAGAACATGACAAAATCTCTTAGCTTCAGGGGCGGATCCAGGGGAGGTGCGTTTGGTGGCACACACCCCCTTTTCCATGACGGTAAAAGCTTTTCTCAAATATAAACGTTTTTCATCAATTATTTTGGGGCTGGGAAGCCTGTCATATGGGAAAGATCTAACACATGCACTCTTTGTAAGTTTATCATCAGTATTTAATTATTGTTTTGAGGCCCGATTGACTACATGCTTGGAATATGTGCTCATTTAATAATCTTTAATTGTCAGTTTGTGATCAGATTCCCATAGCTGATTAACAGACCATTTTGGCTACCATCAAAAACCACACCCTGTCTTTAAAAAAGCTGGATCCGCCCCTGAGCTTACAACATCAAGAATAATAATTGTATTAAGTCTTCATTGTTTTGCTAGCAAATTAGTAGCATTTTTAGTATTATTATTTTTTCATTTGTTGTATATTCTATAAGTTTGTATGTAGTATATTATAACCCAACACATGCTATTGATTATTGCATGTTATTATATAGATTAAAATACTGTGCTCTGATTGGTCAAGACATATGCTTTATTAGTGAATAAAGCATGGTTGCTGTTGCCATTTAGTGCAGCAAAGTTTGCTAAGAATTGTAGAGAAACAGCATTGAAAACTACAACCATTTTTTTCTCTAAAATGATTAATACAGCTTTTTCATGCTCCTATTCAACAATAAAGCAGTTAGGTAGCACCAAAAGCATTCAAGAAGTGTGTGAAGCACTGGCTTGTGCTTACATCTCTTCCAGAATGCTTTATTGCTGAATGGAGCAAGAAAAGAACTGTTTTATTTGTTAATTATACCATGCAGTATTGATTACTGTCTTAATAAGTGGCAGTTTTTACCATGTAAATAACATAGTATTACAAGAAAGAGTGCCAAAATTTATGTATTCTTTCAATGAAGAACTGCTTGAAAAATTGAATGGGTGAGTTTATTTTACAATAAGAATAAGATGTAATCATTAATTCTAAAGTAAAGTATTATTTTGCAAAGGTATTGTAAAGATTAACATAAATAGAATATAAGTCTGAGTGAGTTGTAAAGGTTGCAGAACCAATAATAAAGTGAGTGGAGTGGTATGGTATATGTGTTCTTTCACTATCTCAAGAACTTCTCACATTGTTTTTCATCTTCACGTGTTGCTGCAAAGTTTCTCAAATCTTTGCAGTCCTTTTTATATGACAAATATTTCTCAATCTGATTCCTTCATTTACTTTCAACTGGCACAAGATTTTCAAGTTTTCCATTTAGTATTTATCTTTAAAACTCCCTGTTATGCACTTCAGTAATTTATTTTAGAATTATTCAACATACACTCAGACTATTGATGTTATTTTCAGATTTCCCTACCCTAATGAAATCAATACCTCCTGAGTTTAACAAGATTTTCTGCACATACTTGGACAAGGGTTTATTATGCCAATCCCAGATATCAGCCATTCTTCTTCATTCTAGAACTTATTCAAATATCTTTGGTTTATGGTTACCTTAAGTCAGATTCTCCTCCAAGAGGTCAACTGCCTACAAGAGAGTTAAATTTCATCTTTATCCTATACACTTTGTGTGGTTGTTTAAAGATAACGAAGGTTTTGAGAAAGGAATTGTTAATTTTGGTCTTCTTTTGGCTTTCTTATTATTTTCTCATGGGTAAAATGAAGGTGAACACTATAAAGGAACTAAGGTATATAGAGTGCAAGAGCATCAGGCATGGCATGGCATGGCTTGAGTCCAAAAATCTTTGCCAATAATCCTGTGGTATGGATGGTTAACCATGTTCTATTAAACATCAATCAATGTTTGTTGTATACATTTCATGACAGGAAATTAAAGAAAGATTAATTCTTGAATGGATAGTTATCATTGTCCACATAACCATACCATGTGGTCTGCAATGCATCAAATGTAGCACTCACATTTTCTAGTCACAATCCCTAAATTACATGTAAACACTAAATGACAACAGAGTACGTGCTATAATCTCTTGACCTACAACCTTGTAGTTGTTCATCATACAAGGAATACCATACCATACAAGGAATACAACTTTGACAACGTTTTAATCACCAAAGAACACTCATTACTATATAATTATTTTCAATTAGTACAAGTTTTATTAATAGTTTTCAAATATTATTATCATCAAGATTACAAACTTGCAGCTCATGCTGGCCTGCAGCTAACAGTGTCACTATAATATAGAATAAATAATCTGTTGATGTGTTGAATGACAGGTAATTATGCCAGCATCATTACCTTGTAACATCAGACACCATGACAAAAAAATAAAATTTCAATAGTTTTACCAGAAAAAAACATAATTGAGATAAAATTTAGCAAAATCCGATTCTTTAAATAAATTTATTGTACAAACCACATTTTCCTTTGTGCCATGTAGGTTACAGAAGCATTTTTACATTACGGCCAGGTGCAAAACTCTTGTCACAAGGTGCCACTACTCTAGTGATGTAGAAAGATTTCTTTACAAAATAAACCTACTTGCTACTCATGCAGATAAACATATTTGAGTTACAAGACAAGGTTCATTGCATTCATTTTTCCAGGAAAAGTAGTATTACCATCTAACAGGGCCATTTCACACATTTTCCCAAAATAATTTTATAACTACTTTTAAATTTTACATTTTAGATGAAAATTGAAAAAAAATTAAAGGAGTTTAAAACCATGCAAATATTGACTGGTATATAGTATATATATTTTATTGTTATAAAAGTGTTGAAAAGGACTTTCTCTGTAGCCAAGTTTTTGTTTGATAACATTTTAGAAATTTGAACATTTAGTCAAGGTTCAAGTTACATTGAAGTACAAAATGCTTTTTTTTAAATATTGCTCTATTCATGGTATTTCCTCCTTAAATTCTTTCCCTAGCTTCCAAAGTAGTTTTTGGTATCTTATACTTCATTATTCACAAAACCTAACAAAATGTAATAGATTTACCTACATATAATATGATACAATAAAATTTGATCTATAAATATTTTATCTTAATTATTATTAAATAATAGAATTACAAATGTCAAATATATTAATAGATATTACCATACAAGTTCATTTAAAAATTTTGTGCAAGAAAATACTATGAGGAAAATTAAACTTATGATATTGTAACTGGCTTTAAACTATTACCACTGTTTTCATTGTTCTGATTAACATACAGGTAACTGCAGTGACAGGGAAATAGGGCAATAGACTACTGTCAATCAAATAAATTGCTCCAATATTCCTTGATATACTCTAATGATTTATTTGATTGTTGGTAGTCTATTGACTGACTTCGGTTTCACTATTGTTGTCATAATCGGCATGATGAAAACAGTAAGTTGTAATGACCTAATGGAAGACAGGATTCTTAGTGGAAACAGCACCAAACAGTTGTCTACAAGATTATTTTATAAAATGTTTTTAAAGTTTTACAAAAGCCCTGCCACATTTATAGAGTAAGACACACATTATTATCTACCATGGTACAGTTTTGATGGATTTGATTCATTAAGTCATCTTGTAACATCTTCAAAGTGTCTTGTATCTGTGGAATTTAACAATATCATTACATTTATAATTACTAAGACTGAACCAGAAAACAGAAAACTTGCTGACAGTGGTTAAAATAGGGAGATAATGACTCGGCCACAAATGGATGAATATATGGATGAATGGATGGATAAATGGATGGATAACTTAATTAATGTCTGTACAAGTTTAAAATATTTACCTCTGAAATGGCTTCTAGATTAGCTGATACTATTTTCTTTACTCTGTGGATAAAGATGGAGTAAAATCTACTAAGAATTCCCTATTCCCTAGTGCTCACAAAGTCTTTCACTACACCTGACCTGAAATGTTTTTTTTGCAAATCATTGATACAATATGCACAATATTAATCACGTAAGTGAACTGACCTTAATACTTCAGCATCATATACTTCCTTTCTTAGCTTTAATATCTGCTGGACTGACTGATGACTACTGAAAAAAAACCCCAGCAGAATGATGTAAAAATGTATTGGTCTGTTGACATATCATATTACATATTACAAATTGTATCATACTACAGTATGTATGTGATATAATTGAAGGCATAAGTGCATTGGTGACAATACTTACATGTAAGCCTTAGTAGAAGTTTGAGGAGCAAAGACTTTAGGCTCAAGGACAGACAAACGGTACAGTAGAAATGCACTACAGCACAACAGGAACATGATCCTAATATTAAAGATAATCATGAGTCAGACTTAAGACAAACATGAGGACTTTTGCACTCTCACAAGACTGAAGATTTTTGTGGTATTTACGTACATTATTGTGGCAACCAAAATGAAGAGTTGCTCTTTTGATAACCTTAAATTAAAACAAATTGTATTAATAATCTGTAAAGTTTGATGATAAAAAAAAGATTAAATGTAGAAGTGTAGTTATCCAGTAGTCTCACTATATGTTCTGTAAGTACATACCTTCTGATTAACCTAAAGCCAACTTGAAAATATGAATACAACATCTCTGCTATAGATGCAATGCCAACAGCAATGCTTGCTGAAAAGGAAATCATAAATGTTATGCTACAACGTTTTTTACATTTTGAATATCTATCTGATGTTTTAAAGTGCTGTCCTCTTTAGCAGTGTGAGTGCTCGCCTCCAGTGGAATGGTAGTGTGAGTGCTCGCCTCCTACTAATGCAACCCATGTTTGCACCTCACCTCTGCAATATGGCCTGCTATAGCTGGCCTATCTCTTTGATGATGCTCATGCAACTGTACCTGCATCTTTCTGCATGTACTATCTCACTCTATACTAATCATACCCATAGCTTACCACATGTTGGTAGTTTTGAAGGATTGCCTTGGATTTCCTCCTGTAAACTCTTGTCAAACGCAATTAATTTTTGTTGATCAGGGTCCTGGACCAGTTCTGTTACCAGAATTGCAGATGGTTGACCATCAAAGAATCCACTGTCTGCACTTAACTTGCTTTCTATATCATAACCACTGGGTTCTACATCTGTAAACATCAAATAGTCAACAACTATATTAAGGTTACAAAGGAATTTACCAGTAGATATCATAATGGACCAAGTCATTAGCAAGGACATTGGTTGTATTGCAGGATACCCAGAAGTATAGGATGACTTTACCCAGATCCTTTATTTTCTTGAGTATTGTTTCTTTCTTTACTAGTAATATTGAAGCATTGTCATTTCCATCCACATATGAAAGAGCACATTCTTCTATGATCAAGGCAAAACTTACCTTGAACATTTGAAGCATCATTATTATCATCATCATCAATCACATCAAGGAAAGGCAAGTTTTCTAAAAGTGATTCCTCCAATGGCTCCTACAATAGATTGTGTAATGTTTTGGTCACCTGTTTGCATCTGAAACCTAGGTTCTTAGCAACTGCTATAAATATAATACAGTAACAATACAAGTGTTTGTTTTGCTACTTCACAAAGGGTGATTCCAGAGGCTCTCTCTCCCTCAAGTGCTTCCTGCAGGTCACAGGCTATATGACAAAACCTATGACTGCAGGGAAGCTATGGTTCTGGAGCCTAGCCTAGTGTACATAAAGAGCATTTCAAGGACCTACCCTGTTAACTGTGCTGCCAATACCATTAGGTATAGAACCCTGTGTTAGTCAAAAAAAATGCAGTTTATTCTAAATTTTTAAGGTTTTAACTGAGTCTCCTCAGTTGAAACTTTGGTTTGCCACATAAAAAAGCATAGCATCATGTTACTGACACTATACAAAGCTAATTACTGATACTTACTTGAGGTTTCTCCAGAATGTCTTCCCATACTTGAATTAATAGTTTATACACTGTTTCTCTTGATAAAAATGATGAAAGAAAGTGCTGAAAATGAAACGAGAAAAGCATGAAAAAAAATGAAATTCTTATTGACATTCTACTTTCTGATATTTTATCTTATTTTATTATATCTTTACTTTTTCATCATTTGTAGTGATAAGAATGGCATTAGGCACAACATAGGCTGTCTTTTCTCTTGTTATTGATCTTATTTTTCTGCAATCAATCGTAACCTGAAATCAGAGAAAAAAAATCCACAAAGTTGAAAAACTCAAGGTAGAAAGTCAAAAGATCAAGAAAATAGCCTTATAGATTACTTTAAAAATATAAGTCCTATCTCTATGCCTCCAATCATTTGAATGTAAATTATGGTATACTGAACCCTGAAAATGGTAGGTCTGTTACTAATACTTTTGACCTAGGCCTTGCTACAGTTCAATCTGTAATCACTGTTCCATCCTCCACCCACTCATGATCTCTATACCTTGGACAATATTTTCCCATTTCATACCTCATATCATTCCCTAGTATTGACATTTTTTTGTTTAATGGTTGTACATGAGAAGATACAAATGCACAACTCAAGCAAAGGATCACTCTCAAGAGAATGATGGGGCTTGAAGCAGTAAAACATTATGATTAAGCTAAGTGTCTGAGTGTCTATTTGAACCAGGTGCAAGTAAAAATACCTGAGTTTCCCAACCAAAGATATTGGAATAAAAGCAGAACCATCCTTGACTGATATAGAGCCTGCCTTGAAGGAGAATCTCACGGCTCAATGCACAGGAAAAATCTATATAATTATACCACAACAATAAAAAATCATAAAAGGAATGAGAATGTATGAGAGACTTGCATATACCTTTAATGTCATTGTCTTTGACTATATATAATACTAGACTAATATTTTACTGGAAATAGATGAGGAAGACACATTGAATCCAGAGGTGCCTGAGACAGTATTCATCACTCATACTTGTCAAATAAGGATACGTCAAATATTTACTTAGGTGTGGCAACATAAATCAATAAATGTAAAAAGTGGGAATTCATCCTCACCATTAATAGGAAATTGGTCCTTCGGAACATTCTTGAAAAGATGGTGGAATTCATCATAAGGCGTCCGAGATGACAATAAGGTCTGCAAACATGACAATGAAAGTCATCATTTGTAACAATTAAATGTAAACTGTCCCCTACTGTAGGAAATAACCATGACAAATTAAAAGTAGAACAATCTACCAACTGGCTCTCCTTGTACCTTCAGAATAGGTCACCTAGAAACTAATCCTTGCATTTCATTGTAAGTTATTCATTATATATAAAACATGATAATGTCTACACACATTAATGGTAGCTATGACAAACTGTTTCCATAAGAAGGATTTTTATTGAAGTTCTAATGCTGACATGAGGATAAATTTTTGGATCAACATTTTAAAATTATAATGTATTGATCAAGTTTATCAAATTAAAGATTACATCAATATAAGAAATGAAATCCACACTGTGTTCATTTTATGACGCTAGCCTGTTATGTAACAAATGTTACTTCATTCATGCAAGAAACTTAATTTCAGTGATATTCATTTTAATATTAACAGCATTAGCTATTTGAAATGTGAATTTTTTCAAAAAAAACCTTTTCACTGCCATCATACTGTAGTTCCAAAGCTTTATGCATGCAGAAGAGTTGCCATAGTCATTTGGTATTGGTAACCATTTAACAGTGGCAGTGACTCATTTATATTACATGGAAACAGAGTGACACATTAAGGTATAAAATTAATGTTTCAAGCAACCATAATACTTGGCAGGCATAGCTGTCGCAGTGTTAAACCATGCTCAAGAATTACTTTATCATATGGGAAACTATTTGCAATGCAAAACTAAGAAATGTATTAATTATATAGTTATACAATATATTTATCAGCTAAACAAAGTAGTAAGGGAAATATTTTAAGGCTTATATTATCATCTTTAGTCTGATTTAACTTGGTTGTGCAAAGCAGTTTTCAAATTAATATTTGTAATTTTGTTCCCACTAGCAATATTATAATATATTTTTCTCAAAAAAAGAAAGAATTTTTTAATGATAATTGAAAAAATTCTACTTAAGAGGATGTCATGTCACCTTCAGTGATAAAAACAAATACAATGCAAGCACCATGAAAGAAAGAAAGAATAGGTTCTCCATATGTGGGATTATCCCTGACATATAATTTTACAAATTTCAATATAAAGCCAATATTGGTATATGTACTTTCCTTTATTTTATTTTCTTGTGAAATTTATAATATAATACTTGGTATATGTACTTTCCTTTATATATCGGTTTCTAGGAATCTTGAATAATTATTACTCTAACTCAAAGTAAATTTACTGATACTATCTTCTATACAGTCTTGCTGTAAGAAAATAATTTTGATATGAGCAAAATTAAGTTCTGTCAAGTGATTTGATTATTTTAAGAACATGCTGTCAGACTGGTAGGTCTCTTAATTAGCAAGTTAAGATTAGAGTTCACTAGTACATGTAATAATATTCTGCCTCAGTTTATATAGGCTAATAGAATTTTTGTAATAACCTTGAAAAATACTTATAAGAAATAATTTCTTGACAAATGTGTATCTGTGCAGGTTACTGAATTAGTAAAAGTTCACACCAATTCCACAAAAATAAACTATCATTACCTTAATTTCTACAGCTTATGGTTTTCTGCAAATTTTTATGTGATGAGAGAGCATTATATATTAACCATGCATATAAAATAATAAGCTACTTCATGGATGAGATTAGTACTAGATAGAACCTAGCATCATTGTGCTGGTATCTCAACTTAATTCACAGTCAGTGAGTTAAGCTTTGATAAATTTACTTTGAAAAATTTTGTTGATTTTTTGAACTGTGTTGGCAGAATTAGAATAATTTCCCAAATTGCTTTTTGCATTTGATGTTCATTATTAATAAGGGATAATTTTTGCAAATTTGGTTAATAGACAAAATCTTTCAATTGATTTTTTGAACTAACTCTGTTGATAGCGTAATTTTTGAAGCAATATTTCTACTGATATATATATGATCAATGGAATTATGAATTTTGTAAATCTTTTCCCATAATGTCAAATTATGGAATAATTGGAGAATTTAGCTGAACTGTGAAGCTGCATTTCTTCCTTGCTAAATTTTTTACATTTAATAATTATAAAAATTTCAATGACAGCAAGCAGGATACCTGAAATTTATGATAGGTACTGTGTGAAAACATTTATAGTTAAAATTTAAGTTCAATATTCAAAGGTTAACTTTTCTTTCCTCAACATCATTCTGCTGTTTATATTATGGAAATAAATCCATTCTCAGCTATCATTTCTGAACTAATACTATTTCTTATTGATGTGGTATTTGGTTTGAAAGCATTACGTAAGCACAGTTCTAGGAAATACACATAAAAAATTTCATCCAAAAAAACCTCAGCACTTCATATTTATAAAGTGCAAACTCCTGTCTCAAGTGATATTAAAAATCTCTTACCAATTTTTGAAATGTCTGTGAAGCACGTCTGCGTACACTTTTTGAAGACTGGTAGGAATCATCCTTTGATTTGGCAAACCCATGCCTCTTACGAGATTTCCTTCTAGCCTGACTCATATCTGATAAGAACTAGTATTGCCTTGTAATTGTTCATTGCCTCAGTCATGTTATTTAGCTAGCATTTTATGTGATTTCCCTTGCCTTGTTGACCATAGTTTATTACCACAATGGTCTTCTAATTTTGAACATCTTGGGTTACTGGCCACATATCATATTCTGACCACTGTATTGAAACAACTCTTTTTATTGGTCCTAATGATAGCCAGGTGGTTTTCCCATTCTTCAACCCATCCTGCATAATGAACCAAGACTTCTAAGTCATAAATAATACAGCTGCAACCATGCTAAGGCTTTTATATGTCCTAGACCCTTACTGAATACCAGCCACTTCACTTTGAAGTATAGCTTTTTTATCATATCTATCTAGAGAAGTCAAGACTTTGAGGAAACTGATGGGTATAGACATGAACAAAAATTTTGTCTTAAACAATGAATGAACAAGCAAACACAACAAACATGACATACAAACCAAATATCTTTCCTAAATAAATAAACTTAGGTACACACACTTAAAAGTCTAAAATCTAAGGAAAGAATAATTTCTTGAGAAATAGTTTCCTTCCAATTATTATACATTATTATTTTTTCTCCTTAAGATTCAATATCTGGCCTACAGTTGAAGTAATAAAGAGTTCCATAAAGATTGTTTGAATTCAAAGCTAACAACAAGAGGAAAAAATGTTTTTCATGTAACATCCATGTCCTGTGTTGTAGTATTAGTGTATTGTATTGTCATGTATTGTGGTTACCACTGGGTTCTAGATGAGAGCAGGTGTTGTGTCTTTCCACTTCATTAATTATGAATAACGGAATCCTTCTGACAACCAGTAAGACATGATACTTTGATAATACAAATACGGATCCTAGATATGATTGAGCATCAGGGTAAATCCCTCAAATATTATTGAACCATCTTGAAAGTAGAGAGAGATTTATCAAGTTTCTACTTTAAATTGCTGCATAAAATCTTGCTTGGATAATAAATATTATCCTGTCTATCAGTACATAAAATCTGCCATAACAATATACACATGCTAATTAAGGTTTTGGATTTTAGTGCTTAGTATGTTTTAAAATTGATGTGCAGAAAAATAATTGCTAATTGTTATTGGGATACTTTGGAAAGATGTTTTAAAATGTGGATAATTTTTTTCATTTTGACATTTAATATATAATCCAAGATTACTTTAACTATTATGGCATTCTTTGACAGCAAAATGGCTTTCTGGTGTTACCATTAATCCCTTCCGTTCACAAAGTATAGTTACAATATGGCATGCTTCGGCAATAAAATGCCTTCCTAGTTTCCTATTCATCCCTTCCATTCACTATTGCATACTTTGAAAAGTATAGTTATAATATGGCATTCTTTTACACTAAAATGGCTTCCTAGTTTCCCATTCATCCCTTCCATTTACAAAGTATTGTAATGTGGCATACTTGGACACTAAAATGCCTTTCTAGTTTCCCATTCATCCCTTCCATTTACAAAGTATTATAATGTGGCATACTTGGACACTAAAATGGCTTCCTAGTTCCCCATTCATCCCTTCCATTTACAAAGTATTATAATGTGGCATACTTGGACACTAAAATGGCTTCCTAGTTTCCCATTCATCCCTTCCATTTACAAAGTATTATAATGTGGCATACTTGGATACTAAAATGGCTTCCTAGTGACAATCTCACCTTAATAAAGCTTGACTGCTTTTCTGATCTTACTGATAACTGAAACAGAAATAGAGAATAATACATGGATGCACGGACAAATGGAATTTATCTTTGAGTGTTCAATTTGATATCTCACGAGTGAGCGCAGCGAATGAGTGTCGAGATATCAAATTTGAACACGAGAAGATAAATTCCATATCTTCAAGCGTCCATGTATTTTTCTGTTTATTATATAAACAAATGAAAAAAAACGTCACAAAATACTCAAATCTGATTAGTTGATAATTTCACATGTGAAAAATATCGTATCTTAACGTGTGCTTAGATACGAAATTTTTCAGTGGCAGAAATCCTTGTAAAACACTATAGTTTATATAATAAAAATAAATAAATCAAAATGTTATAACAACACATTCATTGAGATTATAGTCATTCCATAATATTAGCTAACCTTCAAGGTACTAAAAAAAGACTAAAAACAAATCTATGAATATCTACCTAGATGTAAAAGTTTCATGCATTGAAAACAGTTTATAATTATATTGTTTCAGCTAAGATGTTTCAGTATCTTGACCAGTCATCTCATATGGTATGATATTTGAGAGAGAAAGCTCATGAGCCCAGCTACTTATATACTCTGGCTTATCATGAAGATGCTATACTTTTAGGATTGAATATTAATTTACCAAATGTATGTGAGATGAGGTCAATTTACGACTTAACAACTTCTTTGATTACCAATAAGTTCAATTTTACAAACAGCTGGCATTGTTATATCTTGAATATCAAGCCCAAGGGGATTGGAGAAAATAAAAATCATTTCTATAAAAAGATTTTTTTAGGACTTGCATAAAGCAGACACTTAAGAACAGTAATCAAAAAATTTATCAACTGATTTTAAAGTTAAACTGCTGTTGACAATCTGACATCTCCATGGTAACATGCTAAGATGACGGCAGGGGAGACAAAAATTACCTGAGAAGAGCATTCAGTTGATAACTCCTCTGACTGTCCTTCTGCTGCAGATGAGCATATTTCTCTGTGGGTAACAGAAAAAATAATCACTTGCTGATTATAAACTAAAATATTTTTTTATTTCCTTAACAACTTCCCATTCTCTCATTATTCCCTTTTTCAATTTGTTTCTATTTGGGTTTTTTTCTGTTTCTTCCTAATTTCCCAATTGGTACAAGCCTTGAACCGATTGCTATGACGATATACCGGTATTAAATGCTAATCCAAGACAATCCATGGAGTTGTTTGACAAAAATAAGTTCCTAGTTATAAGTGGTAAATGTAAAAATCTTTAGCATAACACTTCCATCTTATTCTTAGTTGTTTTTCATCCCACCTACCTGTTAACTCGCCCTCGTATATCTACTTCAGGAATCGATTCCTTTACCTCCTCCGCGAACCTAAAATCAATCAAATCATAATGAAGAGTTTGGAAAGAGTTTGGAATAAAATGTTGACCAAATGCGATCGGGGTTGTCACAATTCCTCCTCAAACAGGACGGTTATACTAACGTTTCGAATTCTGCGATGTAACTGCTAAGGGAACTTGTTTCATTGTATTCTGTGCTTTCTACTTGAGCAGCCAAGGACATTTCCTTTGTGGATAACCAAGGAGATACTAGGTCAATATTTCCTAAAAGTGAAAATGACAGATCCATACATTAATATCAACCATTCGACTGGCAGTACTTCGTCTACTTTTGAAACAACTTGGTGGACTTTTATAAAATTAAGAAATTTTAAAAAACCTTTTTGTGGTTTTTTCGTTTTCTTCATGCTCTTTCGATTTAGTATTTGTTTTCCCATAACACATATTTTCATTTTCGAATGTAAATCGTATCCGTAATGAGTTGTAAAGTCCTCCAAATCAATGTAAGGTGTGCTCCTATATAAAGTTAAAAATTCTAATATTTTTTGGAAAAGAAAAAGATCTTATCCTAGCCCTAGAAATGGGTATATTTGAATATACCATCATCAATTATTTTTGGAAAGAATTTCTAGGTATAAATCCATCCTCACCCTTGTCCAATAAAAAGTATTGGTTATTCTATTCTACCGTACGAGATGATCTCACATGTCAGCCGGTCATTGAGCTGCCGACCACCGCCGAGTATTCTATCTTTTTAGACCTCAAATCTTGCTAAAGGTTTATCAAGTGACTTTTCATTGAACATTAACCCTTTTGAATGGAAAAGAGAGTACAAGAAAGAAAAATATCCTGAGGATTAAAGACCTTCTACTTGTGATGTTTTTCATTAACTCTACTTTAATACGCCCTTCCTTATCTTGCAGCTAGAAAAACAGAACTCTTTAGAATAATTTGAGTTGTTTCTTTCTTTCTCAAGGACCAAAAAACTTTGCTATGCGTTTCAGAAGGAAAAAAAGTATATTAACATAAAACTAAGACAAGATGGTAAAGAAAGGTAAAGTGATGAGGCGGTTTGAAGAAGAGAATTAATAACGTAAAAAAATGGTCTAAATCTCTGGATTATATTCGATACTTGTATAGCTTAAATATAACCATTTATTTTACGCCTATCTTTAGTTACCTTCCTCTTTCTTGGATGTTCAAAGAATCGACGAGGAGAAGAATAGCAAGGAGTTTCATATTTGAAGTGAAAGAGCCGGGTAATAGACAAGCAAACGCGGTTTGTTTATTCGATGATTAGACTTGTGCAACGTGCGCTATCGCTTATTGGTTGATATTTGACAAGCTCTTTGCTTTCCATTTCCTGTGCGCACACAGGGAACCCAAGTCACTAGATTGTTTACTATTCTTTATAAAAGTGTCATTTCCAATTTCAATCGTATTAGAATTTGCGGGCAATAGACCTGAAGCATGATGACGTTTCCGATCTCTAATACCACAATCCTTTTCAAACTTTCTTTTAATATTCAAATGCCAAACCTCCTGTGAGAATTTGAAGACAATAGTAGAAATTAAGAAAACAAAGGAAGCTACCGAAAGGGATCGTGGTATTAGAGGTTTGAAACGTCATCATGCAACGGGTCTATACTAGTAATTTTGGGAAATTCTTACCATCCCTTTTTTTTTGGTCTTGCGTCTTTCTGCTCCTATCAAAATAAAAAAAAAGAATTTGTAAACAAGGAATTTTGAATTTAATTTTTCTGATAACAAGGTGACGGTTTCACTTTAATTCAATGTCATACTCCGGAAATTCTTTTCCACGCACAACGTCAATAACAAAGTGAAAAAAAAAATGAAAATGAAAAATATGTAAAAAAATCAGCTGTCACTTTGTTTGTGGTATGCGCACTGGATTTTGCGCATCACTAGTCAACAGTCTCTCTCGTCTATTTTCTTGTTGACAAGTAGGTAGTTGTTCAACTAAACAGATTTATTTTAACAGAAAATACGTCTTTTTAAAACCATTTGCTGAATGAATCCTTTCACTTATGTATCAAGCAGGCTTCAAGGATATTGAGGATTACTTAAAAAAAGCCATCAAACACGGATTTACAACGGTTAACTTGAGTCATAGAGAAATTACAATCCTTCCAGACTCCTTGCCAAAGTTGCACAAAGTCAGAACTCTGCTACTAAACAATAATAGGATCATCATGCCTCCTGCAGAACTTGTGCATTTGATTGATCTACGGGAACTTTTACTAGATCACAACCAGCTTACTCTTCTTCCAAGCGGATTTGGAAGACTTGTGAATTTGAAAATATTATGTTTGAGCCATAACCATCTTGGATTCCTCCCCTCAGAAATTGGTGATTTACATTGTTTAGAAGAACTCTGGATTGTTAACACTCAGTTGATGTCATTACCAAATGAAATATGTAAACTGGAATTTTTAAAAAAGCTTGGTGCTGGTCATAACAGTATTTCTACTTTACCTGAAAAACTATCTGACTTATTTCACCTGAAATGGCTTGGTTTGAATAGTAATCAGTTGTCTGACTTACCAAGTCAATTTAACAAACTTTCAGAGCTTTCACATATTGATCTTGAAAAGAACCACTTTGATCAATTCCCAGAATCCTTGTTTGGACTACAGTCACTTGAAGTAATCAATCTGAAGTGTAATCAACTAATGTCTATTCCAAAAAATATAATAAAGACCTTGCCGAAGTTGTGTAAAGTAGATTTAAGAGAGAATGATATTTATTTGCTGCCCAAAGAACTGGAAAAACTGAGAATCTTTATCATTGGAAAAGGTAGTGGTTACGAAGATGTTGAAGTTGACGAAAGCTTGGTAGTTGGTATGAGGAAAAAACAACAAAAATGCAATCAAGAGTTAAACTAACAGCAGATAGGAGCAATGCCTTTGGAATTGTTCAAATGTGTCTAATTATTTTCTGCAAAATATTTTTTTAAAGAACTTTAAAGTGTTGTTACTTCAGTTGTCAAGGACCGCCATTCAAACACTGCATTGACTTTATTACCAGTTGATGAAGTTGAAAAAAATTTAGTAGAATTATTATTAAAGGAATTATGTTTTTCAATATTATTATATGATTATTATTATATTATTTCAATATTATTGTAACATCAAAGAGAGACACCGGACCCCCATCCCCTGGGAATAGTACAGTAAATCGAATGAAAAGAACCGCGCGTGCGCAGTGTGTTCATCTGTCAATAGAGTCAAACAGACAAGACAAGCCAGTTGAATGGATGTTTGTGAGTCTCGAGTTGTTTTTATGGTTTTTTGGTCCGGAATATTTTCAAATGTATTGCATTCTCTCAAGTACCTCGAACCATAAGCAGAAAGCCATCTAATGAAGGAGTTAGCTTTGTGGAGCACTCAAGGTTAAAGCTGCAATGACCGCCAAACAAGAACATGCTGTTCAGCTTCAAGTAAAGCTTGAGTTTGGTCACAATGCTTCTTGTAGGAAAAAACCTACTCCTGAAGGTTTCACTCACGACTGGACAGTGTTCGTTCGAGGACCCGATAACAAGGATATTTCTCATTTTGTGGATAAGGTAGTGTTTCATTTGCACGAAAGTTTTCCAAAACCAAAGAGAGGTGAGTGTGAACAATCGCTACACGATATCCAATCTCGCTAAATTGCTTCGTGTCGCTCACAAAAACAACCGTCACAAAAACACCAGAAATAATGGAAAGCTTAGCGCTTTTAATGGTCATTTGGCTTTCTTTGTGAAGTACGAAGCAATTGGAAGCCAACATAGAGGATAACTTGATTATTATTTATGATATCCGCTCTAGTCATTTAGATAAATTATCGATCTACTGTACG
Source organism: Anemonia viridis (assembly GCA_900234385.1). Lineage (NCBI taxonomy): Eukaryota > Metazoa > Cnidaria > Anthozoa > Actiniaria > Actiniidae > Anemonia > Anemonia viridis. The sequence continues at coordinate 1,375 of OCZR010147138.1, read as the reverse complement.
AAGTTGATCCAATGTCGCGCGCTTTGAATCGGTTAACAAAAAATAACTGCTGGTACTCTTACCACAAATATAATGAAAAATAACTCTCCTTTATACCGTGATATAAAGATTTTAGTCTTACGGTATTTGTATTAGACGGTTTTCCTGTTATGTTGTAATTTGTTGTAACATAATGATTTAACAGAAATGTAAAGTTATATTGAAGGATACACTGTAAACCTGTTAAGGCCTGTTCCTATTTACTGGTATATTATTTAGCACATTATCGCCTGGTTTTCACTATTTAACCTGATTTACTACAGTCATCCTAATTCATCGGCGGAATTAAGAAGGATCATGTTAGTTCCTATTAATTATACGTTTGATTTTGAAGGACTTTATCGGGTATTGTGCCAACGTAGGGGGAATTTTGTTTTGAATTCAATACTCTTTCGCTTTGATGGCTTTGTTTACATAGCTTCATCTGACATACTATTTGATCGTTGGACAATAACTATAGTTTTCAACACTAACCTGGAGTATTATTCAGTCTATTCCCATTTCTTTTCTATTATGTAATTAACCCCTTCAGGATTTCTTGAGAAGAACATATTTCTTTTTTTCCTTTAAGTTTCGAAAAGAAAATAAGTATTTTATTGGCCTTTTGTATTCATACATATCACTGTTCAATATACCCTTCATATAAAGTTTTTAAGGCATTTGATCTCTACGTCATGAAGAAACTGTGCTGTAGAAGTCAATAAATTATCATTATATTATTATTGCAGCTAATTTACCTCACGCATGACTGGTAAATCAGAGATTTCAACTATGGTTTTCAAGACTTCACAGTTACTTTTGAAATCTCCAATCAAAGACTCCAATATTCCAAAGAAAATTCAGTTAAAAATTTGGTTTTGGACCCATTATCATGATTATGAAATATTTTCCAAAACAAATTAATTCTTAACCATGCGCATCGCTAAGTATCAGCTTGAAAACATTTATTCTTGAAATAAAAATTATTTGAGTGGCTGGAGTTTTGATCTTAGTTGGTGCAGAGATTTGGCATTTCAAAGAATGCCGTCAAATCTCCAATCAAAACATTTGAGTTACTGGTCACTCCTGATGTAAATTAGCTGTAATATTATAAATGATTATTTCATTTATTAACATGAAGTAGGCAAACGTTGTGTACATTAATTATTATATAGAATTAAAATATTTGATACTCATCAATCTAGTTTTTTATCTTTAATTCTTGCCATAAAAATATGCCGCAAAGTTCAATTATGGCTATAGAAAGATAATGACATTGCTATGATACAACTTCAGTATTTTTGTGTCTTCAATTATTATTAATAATGTTTCTTTATTTCTATGGTAGTATTTAAAG
>OCZR010147127.1:0-11810 GCA_900234385.1 Anemonia viridis | reverse complement strand
TAATTGCAACTCACACAACTGACGTTTGCATACATAACTCTATCTTCCAAAACAACGGAGATGAGAACGGTCTAACCGCGGTAATGATAATGCATAGTCCAAAGGAACACGATGGTTCAATGGTCAGCCTTCAAGTTACAAAATCACTTTTTTATCAAAACATTTGTAGAGCTCTTTTGTCAGGTCTCCTTACCCTTTCCATAGATAATCCACACTTGGTAAGAAAATCAAAACTGGTGATCTCTGACACTGTTTTCACAAATAACAGTGGTCATGCGATCGTTGTGAAAGATGCTCAAGACATAAAGATCAATAACTTAACCTGTAATTTTACCTTAGGCTCCTGCTACAGATTTCAAGCAGGTTTAGAAGAAACCTTCAGGGGCATCTTTTACCGTTTGAACAACACTCTTATTATTGAGAACTCGAATTTTTTAAATAATGACGGGAGCATCATTTTTGGTCAATACCTGAAGTCGAATTTCGTAAATATTCAAGTGCGCGACACAATAATCAAGGATAATACTCAAGGTCATCAAGTTTATTTGGAATTTGGAAAAAACATCTTTTCAATGTTACCAGATTTGGAATTTCATGTGAAAATCCTATTTGAACGTGTACAATTCATTTCCAACATAAACGATTACGGCGAGCTAAATAACCAATTGTTCTATATTGAGCCCCTGTTTGAAGAAGGAACATTTTCGTTAGTTTTTCGTCAGTCTGTATTTAGGGATAATTTTTACAACATGGCTAAGTACCACTCTTATGCAAAGAGGTCCTTGTTCCTTTATGAATCCCTAGGAGATGGTTTTATTGATCGTTCTGCTTGTGAACAACCTCCAAACCCTAGATGTAACTATAGAAACACTTTAATGTTCAACGATGTCATCTTTGAAAATAACACTGGCCCAGCTTTTATTGTCTGTATTACCAATGGCAAAGCATCCTTCACAAAATGTCTATTCAAGAACAACTATTCCCATGAACCTAAAGTTGGGGCTCATTTATTTGTTCAAGATGGAACTGCAAACGTAGAGTTCAACAATACCATTTTCATTCAAACAAAAGCAAAACCCAATTTTTTCAAACCAAATGGTGTTAAAGAATACGATGGTTTTTCCATGCCTCTTGTGTTTGCAGGAGCAAGTGGACCATTGATAATAAGGAATTCCAAGTTTGTAACCGATGATTCTTCGGAGAGAGTCCTCGCGCACCTTATCATCCAAAGTAAAGGGTATGTCCATATCGATAACTTCACAGAACTTTTGTGTCCAATAGGAAGCTACATGGACATTGATGATGGCTCACACATCCTTAATCAAGATGGTTATGACATTCACATTACTCGGCTTCAATTCATTTGTAAAATGTGTGGTGTTGGAAAATACACACTGGAAAGAGGATCTTATAAGGGACGATTAATTCCAACCAAGTGCATTGACTTTTGTCCGTTTGGAGCTGACTGTACTTGGAATATTCAAAGCAAGCCAAACTTTTGGGGTTACTACATTTCCAGGGACCCTCCCCTGCTAAATTTTAGTAGATGTCATGAAAAATACTGCCACGTTCCGAGATCACTGAAGACCAACACTTCGATCGTTAATGCTTGCTTCGGCAACAGAACTGGTATAATGTGCGGAGCTTGTAAAGAAGGCTTTACCGAGAGTATTTTCAGTCATAAATGCTATCCGTATGGAAAGTGTTGGGATGTCTGGTTCTGGTTAATAGCTGGACTTTATTCAATTGCCATGGCTTTTTACGTTCTGTTAAAGCCACCAGTCATGTTCTACCTCTTAAGAAATCTTTTTTGGTTCAGAAAAAAGAAGCCTCAGATACCACACAGCCCATTTGTAGAAGATAGAAGTAAGGAACATAGTGAACATGGTTACTCGAAAATCATTTTCTATTTTTACCAAGTTGCTGATCTTCTCATGCTGGAATCCACCTCTGAAATTTTGCACAGTTACACCCTTATTGCATCTTTAATCTCATTTTATAATTTCGAGATTGAACTAACTGACTCCAAAATAGGCTGTCCATTTCCTGGATTAACTGCCGTCACCAAGGAACTTTTCCGTTCTGCGCAAGTATTTACAGTTATGGCATTTATTTTGGTGTTTTACTTCTTACATTGGTTATTGAGTTTACTCAAAAGTACACCAAAGCCAGTTTTTGCTCCATACCTTGCAGCCATTCTCGAAGTCCTACTCCTAGGTTACGAAAGGTTGGGTCACACGTCATTGAAACTTTTAAACTGTATTCCGTTGAATGCCCGTGGTACGTTCGAATCGAGGCTGGTGCTCGATGGTAATGTAAAATGCTGGTCAAATTGGTGGCAATACAGCCTGATTGCGTACAATGTTGTTTTCATTATCCCATTCCTGTTAGTTTTGTTGATAGGAACATCCAAATTGAGATGTCAAAGGATTACGACTGCGCAGTTCGTTACAGCTTGTTTCGTGCCTTTGCCATTTGTAACATACTGGTTAATTAAGATGTGTTTTAGACGTAAAGATGCGATTGATTACAATACCACTCAAAGTAACTCTGAAAAAGCGAGTCAAGAAGCTCTATTGGAAGTCCTACAAGAGCCGTTCAGACCGTCAGACATTCATTCAAGAGGTGCCTATTACTGGGAAAGCATTCTGATTGGTCGTCGCCTGATATTCCTCTGCCTATACTCATTTATATCAACACCGATGCTTCGGATGCTCTTCATGACCGCAGTATGCATCGTCATACCATTTCATAACGTTATAGTAATGCCTTATAAAGAAAGAAAAAACAACATATTTGCTATTATTATGCTGTTCATGCACGTCGCTATAGCAATTATAAATCTTTGCAAATCTGTGTTTATAACAATTGGAGTGTCTGCAGTAGGGCCCACAAGATCGCAAATAGAAGGCCTTCAACTTGTTGAAGTTGCGTTGTTAGGATTTCTTCCGTGCATGTTTTTGGTACTTGTCGCTGCTACTCTTATTTCTCAATTATTTCGATTCCTAGCACTTATCCTTGGTATGATTCAGCAATATATAAAGAACGATAAAATGGATTTGACAATCAACAACCACGATGAACATCGGCCGTTATTGAACCCCAGCGAGCAAGATAGCATATTGCACGGACACAATCAGTAAGGATATCTTCATAATGTGCAGTGATCAACATGTTTAATTTTTTCCCTGCTATCATCACAGGTCTTCGGATTTACAACTTTGGTCTATGTGACGTTAACCAGTATATTTATAAAAACTATTAATAAGATGGCCTCTGTCTCGTCGCACCAGTCCATCAAACCAAAGGTTATCATAAGTTGTTAAGCCTATCACATCGACACTAGTAAACTGTCCGACTAAATTCCTGATAATATATATACACCCCAATTCCCAAAAAATATTGAGAATGTTTGAGAGATATACATATGCTTTTCCTGTGTTTTGTTAGGAAGTCGCCCTTAAAACAATTGAAGAAATGAAAATTGATTGAAAACATAATAGCCTTATTATATACTAATAACGTTTATCGAATTTGTTGTTGAATTCATGGTAAATTGCGAAATAACATATATGTTACATTAGATGTTTTATGTACTCGCGGACACCGAAGATACGAGTTGCCCGTTGCCCGCCAGTCAAAAATATAAAAGGTACCGAACAATAGACCTTTCCCAAGTTTCGGCCACTGCACAAACATTCCCGGATGTATTTGCCAAAGCCTCAGTTTGGTTACATACTATCGGGATATGAAGTTTTATAACACTTGCCGACATGGGTTTTATTGGATGGTTCAACAATAGAGCGCTAATTTAACAATTAGCTTCTTGGCTCATTAGCTCATTAGAGTCTTTGATTGTTTTATCGTCCAATAAGGTAGCGGCTGTTGGCAAGTACATCCGGGAATCTTGTGCATCTGACCGTATCTTGGGAAAGGTCTATTATCATTGATTGACGGCAGCGAAAACGCCGTTTTGCACGTTGATATTTGAACATCACTGTCCGCGTAATTATGAAAGTCGCAGTAATATATTTTTTTAAATGTACACAAATAAACATACCTTTACACGAATAATGCTGTGTTGTCATTTTATTTACAATTTATAATATATTTATATAAGCATTTATATTTTAAAATTCTTGGCCTAAGCACTTTGGCGCCCACAGGTTTCGTAGGCTGATCTGCGGTTGTTTTCATCGATTTACGACATGTGCAGACAAATTCTTTATATGCTCAGCTGAATCACAATTTTTCAATATAATTCGTTCTGTCTAACAGCACATAGTGGTCAGTGTTTAATAGTGGTCAGTGTATAATGAAATTCAAAGGCTTTGCTGATTGAAACCAGAATACACTGCAGTTTCGAGTTCTCTATTGCACAGTGTTAGCCTCCGATCGAGCTGAATATTTTACGCACAATCGAAGCTAACACTGATTAATAGAGAACTCGAAACTGGAGTACTTTATGAAATGAAAATGAAGAAATAGTTGAACGTTCGCCGTTCCCCTTCAACATTTTATTGAAATAAAAATATACATTGATAAAATATAATACATTCTTTACGCTTATATATACCCATTCGCAATATATGATTTAATAGATGAAAAGCTATCAAGTCATCATCCGGCGCCCTTACTGCAGAATCAGATATACAGCACTCTTTTACTTATCCCGTCCCGTGAGTCAACACAGATTTCGCAAGACAAAAACATGTAAAAAAAAGATGAACGTGACCAGAGTTTCGGCATCATACTCGTGCTTTGCCAAAGGAAAATGATTTCAATTAAACGAGTCCTTAGCTTATTAAGATTTTGATAAAGAATTTCAACGTTTATTTCAAGCTAGAAATCTTACATCTACGTCTAAAACGGAAAGTACTGGTGTTGTGCGCTACTAATGCACTCAGCCTTCGCCCACGCTTCTGTTATCGGAGTCGATCTTGGACTCACCATGACATATGCGCGCATATCACATAGATATTTTCTAAAATCCTGTTACTAAGTGTCAGCTTTAGAAAGCAAAGAACCCCAATGTGCAAGGGGACCATTTTGATAAAGTTTAAGGGTTTACATATTTACCTACAATACTCCAGTTTCGAATTACCAGTGATCGACCGCTGAAACGCACAGCAGACGAACTTTTTACAGGGTTAGCCTCACTTGCACGTAATATATCAGAATAGTTCGTGGATTGTATTCAAAGTATTTGTATTGTTCAAGCTCAACAATTTTTGCTTTCCCGTTGGCATTTAAAAACTTTTTTTAAAAGGGACATAGCCAACAATCATGCTTCGCGGTCGTAAATCGATTTTCTCACATACAGAAGATAAGCCATCTTGAATAATCGTCAACCGAATCCGTTTCCATCCGTTACAATCTTAGACAAAACAGAAATATTTTGGATCGTGAGTATTATAAAATCATTGTATTGTAAGTTTTTGGTTGTATTTTTCAAAACCAACGAGTTTTGAAAATATAAATAAATCGTAAAGCATGATGGTTGGCTATGTCCCTTTAAAAAACGCGCAATCGAGGAATTAACGGTAGTATTGGAACTCGAAAAAGCTCTATTAAAGAATCCATAAAAGACATTTCCCCCGAAAACAACCGATGAACTTGTTCTCCGTTTTACAGCCTATTGCAAGTTGAATGTTGTTGTCATTAATGGCGGCAAACTTTGAAACTTTTTAAAGTATTTTCATATCCATTGTAAGCCACGAAGAACCTAGAAAGTACTCAATCGATCTTATGTATTTAAACAATATATTGTATTCACTTAACGTTCTATCTATTGCATTAGGCATTAGGCGTGATACATCTTATTTTTATTCATACATTACATCTATTACTTGCTATGTTGGCTCTCATTTTGAAGCCGAAATACGCCTGTATGCAGTAAGACACCCTTCCATTCTAGTTCCCAATCCCCCCTCTAGCCCTCACCTAAGCCGTGCACATCAATCCAAATAGATTCGAACCTCAACTAACGGCTAACTGCCCCACCTCCACTACTTCTTCACACGGCCAATGCTGGTTAACAATGAGTTCACACTATACTGTAACTGAAACCTCTCAGGTTTACAACGACCACCTCTCTACAACCACAAAATCTTGTCCCATCAACGGTCACCGTTGAGGAGTGTAGAGGTTTACTGCAATTTTCATAAACATGTGAACTCTGTAGTTTGAATTTGGTATTACACTGCCGCCAGTCAAAAAAAAGGTACCGATTGATTATCATTTTTTGACGGAAGCGAAAAGCCAAATTTCAGCGTGCAGCTCCCCGTTCCGGAGTTCGCATGTTTGTGAATATTGCATTAAGTAAATGTTTTCAAGGATTTATCAATATTTTGAGCAGGGAAATAATATTTTGATAATTCTCCGGTAGGCTTTCAAGAACTGTTCGTCCTTATAGCTGAATATGATAGGATTCATGACCGAGTTCAGATAGCCAAAAACCAACAAGATCTGAGAGATTTTGTAATCGTTCTCATCGTAGCACTGCATACAAAAGTTCAATATCACACTTTGAGTGGTGAATGGAATCCAGCAAGCAAGAAAAGCGCCCACAATCACTGCTATAGTGCGAGCAGCTTTTTTGTTCTTCACGAATATTTTTCTCTTCTTGGTCAGCTCATTATTTAAATCTTTCTGGGAGGCACTTAAGTTGTTGTCTGACACAGCACCCAGGCTATTGTGTCCTTCTTCAGCAGTGACGTCATCGCACTTTGATCGGTTTTCGGAGTCTGTTGAAAATGGGATCACATGTGACGAGATGTTATTTGACACCTCAGATCCACATTCACTCAGTGAGCGAACAGTTATTTGGTTGGGTTTGCATCTATTGGTACCTGAGGTCGAGGGTGCTACCACATGCATAGCGAGATCCGGCGTTCTCTTTTCTACGTATTGTTTATTCCCAGGCGCCGATTTTTCTATGACGTCATCATCTGTACGAGGGAAACCAAGGCTCCCTTCAGGAGTGTTACGTAGGTTGGAGTTTTGAACTTTTGAATAGTAATCGTATTCGCCTTCCACATGACATAAATTGTTGGAACATGTGTCCTGATGGAGTGAACAGTTGACGTTGGAGGTCCTTTGTGATAGCTCGTTGTTATCACATTCTTGTTCTTTGCTTTCTTCCCCCCAGTTATCAATTCTCTTGTTATTTTTCTCAAGGTTTTTCGCATCCTTTTCTTCAATTTTCTTCCATGAATAATAACCACTGTCTCGGTACTCTGTAAACGTATTTTCCATTCTTTCAGTATGTTCTTCAAACACTGCACCAGTAATCTCGCTTTCCTTTCGGCGAAGGTCTGGGCCTCCATTTTCATTACTCCAAGTAAGGCCTACGGCCAGATCTAAACTTATCTTGCTAGAGGTTTTAGAGTTGTTTTGTTGTTCTTCCTTTAGGTGGTCCATAGAACATTTCGAAGGCATTTCCGAGTCTACTGCAGATGCTCTTGGTTTCGTCTCGAGGCCAGTTGGAATGACATATTGTGTTCGAGCAATAATATAAATTTTATAATAGATAAAACACATTGCAAACATTGGGAAATAAAAGCTTAAAAACGATACAACATTGGCGTAGATTGGACTGATATTGAAAACACAGTAACCAAAGATGAGAGGGTTTTCAAAGTACTTGACTCCCATGATTGGGATCAAAGCAACTGATAAACAGAAAACCCACAACGATATGATCACAAATATTGCTCTCTTCGGGGTCAAGAAGGGTGAATCTCTAAATCGATCCCATGGGCTTTTAAGCATCTTATATCGAGTAATACTCAAAACAAAAAGAGTCCACATCGATGTAGGCACAGTTATTAAGTAAACTGTAGTCCAAATTGAACACAGTGCTTCGCTATGGTGCCATTTTCCATGCGTTATGAATGTCTCTAAGTCGAAGGGCATAGAAAAACAGGCAGTAGAAATATCCGAAAGAGCAAGAGAGACTACAAAATATACCGAGACGTTGCGACGAAGGTTTCGGTTGATAACAACTGCTGTGCAGACCAAAATGTTTCCGAGAATAGTAGCAGTGATGATCAAGGAATATAAAATGACCATTATGAAGGCGTAGGCATTGGAATACCACGGCTGTAGCTGAAAAGGCTCTTCAAGAATCGTGTTGTTCGAAGATGAATTAGTACTAGTATTATTCATCGCAGTTTTGGTCTTACAGAGTTCAGTAAACTGAAAGGAAAATTTCGACTATTTTGGTGTCATGAAACTTGCTTCTAAGAGCCCTTTGAGACAGTCTTCGCTTTTAGTACAGACAGCGACAAACCATCTGCGATCATAGGCGATAACTCAAATGAAGTTATGGTGGCATATTTCTATCGATATTGTCACTGGATAGTCATTCAATACATCCAATTAAGCCGATTAAAAGGATAAGACCCATCTCACAGCATTTGGTATTAAGTTTCAACGTTTTATACACCGTAACTCCTACACGAATAACCAAACATTTTTTATTGTATATTACTGTAATTGCTCATGCTTGATCCATCTACTCAAACGAACTATTCTAGTTTCGTTTTTAATTATAAAAAAATGATTGCACAGTATGATGATAGTGGATTCCATTATTTTTATTGGCATATGATTCGGACAGCGTCAGCCTGTCTGCTGTACACAAATTATTATAGGTTTCAAGGGGCTTCGAGGAAATAAATGAAGTTTTTTTTGATATCGATACGTTTGGTCGTAATTTATGCTTTGTAATAATAAGAACATTATCAAAATAAATTGTCTTGAATTAGCCGCAAGTGCCTGCCGACGAGTGCAGATAATGTGATGAATTCAACTCAGTGTAATATTGTTTTTGATAATAGCAAGCCCCCTTGATGAGCTTAGAACTGCTGTTGGGGTAAACTGAATTATATATGTGTCTAACTAAAAAAAGAGAATTAAAACCGAACTATCAATGGTATTTGTGTTGTTATCTTGCTTGACTTCAATTTCAAGGTTACAAGAAATTCTTTTTCGAATTTGCAATCATCTTGGATCATCTTAAGGCAGCCTTGATTACTATTTGATCAAAAGATATTCGTAGATTCGTAATGGATAAAGGTTTCATATAAAAACCTAATTGGTGGAATAGACATTTAAGAATCCACTCAATTAAAAATTAAGGCCTGCTAAAAACAACTTGGAAGTGATCTGAAAAATAAACTTCCTGATTAGAAGCTTTTTGAAGTCTTTTTTTTTTTCCTTAAAATGGACAGTTGTCTCTTAAAAATTTCAAGCTTTTAATGTTCTTGCCGTGTGGTATCATGAGATAATGGATTTGCTGTAACCATTTTGAAACAATTCCCTTCTTAAGGCCACTACCAAGTTATACCTACTCATAGTAGTATTTTTCAAGACTTTTCCCGAAAGAATACACCCTCTTTTCTAGATGCATTCCCAATGGTCACTTCTGATTAATAATTTTTCATCAGGGAATATTTCCAATTAGCCTTTCACAAGGACATCTGTCATGTTAACCTTTTGAAATTTTTGAAATTTGAAATAGCGCTCTTTCAAATGTGTTCTTAATTAATTAAGGTCACCGTATCTGATCACGATTTTGACCAGTGCCGAATATTTACAAACCAAGATATTTATTTATTCAGGGTGAATGATTACTTTAGCTGATTACTTTCAACTAAAAACTAAATTCGTAGAAAGCCGTTAGCGCTGATTCCAAGATTGCAAAGAAAAATATATAGTGTCAAAAGATATTTTTTCGAGTGAATTTTGAATATTATCATCTTGACATAATTTCGAACAAGCAATGGCGGAAATGAACTGAAACTTGTAGGAAAAAATTCATTATTCGAAAACTAAAATATCTAAGGAAATTACTTTTTCAGGATATCTACTTTCAACATTTCTAAGTTGAACTAGAATATTTGAACACTAGTTAAAAAAACGTTATAAAAATTGTAACAGCAATAATTTTAATAAACTGAAAATCGTTCTCAAGTATTAAATGATAACACAGTAAAACACTTTTTCTATAAGTTCTAATAGTTAATTAATTTCGTCAAACGTTCTCACATGTGATTGCTTTTTAACTCTTGTTTAAACAGCACCCGAAGGAAAGCAGTGTCCCGTGCAAAATATGGCTTTGTTCTGTTGAAATTCAAAACGTGTTTGGTTCCTTAATAAAATTGGGAAAATTATACGGTTTTGATACCACATCGTGGGCTCAAAATGAACGTTCAAAAGTAGACAGTCACCTTAAGACAAGATCCGATTTGTTCCATGAAAATCTTTTTCTCATTCTAATATTCTTAATTACAATTTCTAAGCCACTTGTCTATCCGTAAATCTGCTTCTTCGTTATCCTTAAACCTTTTAAACTTTTACAGCGTGTCATGGAATACCACATTCTTCCTAAAGTTAATTAATTAAAATAATCTTATGTATATAATAAGTAAAATTTTGAAATATTGTCTCTCATTCTCAATTAGTTTTTAAGCCATTCCTAACCTTGTCTGTCTTCTACCAATAGATTCGCCAGCCTTTTTTCAGCCGAAAGCGACTTAATGGCAACATTTGACACTTACTGCCAGCTTGCTGCAAAACGTAAATGAATTATGGATGGCCTTCATCTATGTCTGGTTATTACTGATACACATTTTATACACTTATTCAAAAAAATGTCTGTCTTTAATATTCAACCCTCTGCGAGAAAAATGAAGGGTTTATTTTGATGATGATAATATACTGGATTTTGAATGGATTGAGATTAATCTTTATGGTGCCTGCTGCTGTTGCCACACAAAAATGTGATTTTATTTTCCCCATAAACAAAGTTGTGCAGTTAGTTTCTAAACAAGAAACAGAAGAAGAAGAAAAAAAACAGCACTAAGTTGTACTACTACAATCTTGTACAAAACGGCAGAGGAGATTGAATGTAAACAGTCCGACCGGACACCCGTAAGCAAAGTTTGGTCTGCCAATGGCTTTAGATTCACCTTCGGTAATGCATTTTTTAAAACAACATGACATACGGTTAGCTAAAGGGAAATGGAAAACATGTAAGAACATATTTACGAACAAACAAGTACAAAATAAACAATTTCTTAATTATTAAAATAAAAATCACCAATTTACAAGTCTATGGTCGTCAACCAAGGCATTCCTCAGACATTAGTTGTGAACTAATATAACTGTTATAATAACTTAACTCTGTGTTTCTCTTGTTTTTCGCTTGGTTTTGCTTGGTTTGGTTTGTTTCCCTTCCTTCCTTTCTTCCATACCATTGAAATAATACATCAAAAACTTAATAAAAACCTGTTTAAATTATAAAATATTATAACTGTTAAATCTGTTTAAACATTTTTACGGATGTTTGTAGAGGAACCTTTGAAAACTCCGAGATCATGGTTACAAATTGATATTACCTGATTGTTCTTGATCACTACCAGCAGGTTACCATAAGAGTGTATTGTGTTTTATATGATATCAGTGCCGCTTTAAACGCTTTTAGACAAATGTTTATGGATGAACTATCCGAAATAAACTTCCTTTCAAACAACCACGTACTGGGTAAAAACTGCAAAGAAAGAAGAAACAAGCTTAAACAAATAAACAAACTGACAAATGTAAAGTAAATTATTAGTTTAGATATTTATTATGATGTTTTTGTAAAACTTAGGTGTTGTTTAGATAAAAATTTGAATTGAAGAAATTCAACCAAAATTTTCAATAGCAAATTATGTTAGGATTATGATGATGATAACAATAATAACAATGATAATAATAATGATAATAATAATAATAATAATAATAATAATAATGATGATAAT
>OCZR010146887.1:5154-15368 GCA_900234385.1 Anemonia viridis | reverse complement strand
TCATTGCTCATGCTAATCACCTGTATGAACTCCACCCTGCCTAGCTGAGTGTTGATAGGCTTGATTTGTGGGTCTTCACACAATAGCATGTGTTGGATCTGTGAAGTATTTGGTCCAGGATTGTACCTGCCCATTCTGGATGGAGTGTAGTCTAATGGTGCATGCCAGGAAATATGATCCACAGGACAAAGTAAATTCTCTGAAAATCATAACATTCCTATAAGCTTCCTTCTACAATGTACTCCTTCTATAATCTTATCATACATAACCATTAAATGAAGGAATGATATTCAAGGATGTGACACATGCTCTTAATAGGAAAATATCATGACCAAGCTGAAGAGTACATTCAGACTATAGAGGCTTTGCACCATCACGTGGTGGCAGCCATGACAGGAGGCACAACAATAGAGTCTTTTTCTCCTGGGAAACTAAATTCTTTCTCATGTGAATCAATTAGACCAGATCAAATTGTTCCTGCCTCCTGTCATGGCTGCCATCAAGTGTTGGTGCAAAGCCTCTATTGATCTACTCTTCTGATCATTACCTCAAGATTGTACTCATGCGTGATTATCAGTGGAAAACAAATTTTTGAGCAAGATTATTAGTCGCAAACAAAATCAATCTTAGGTGTATAAAGTTGATGGTTTACATTTGACAAATCATATTCTTTTGCAAATTGGATTCAGTAGACCTCTGGCTGCACCTCCTTCAAAATCTGTGTGTATATACCTGTTTGGAAGACATATCTAGCCAGTTGCTGAAGTAATTCAGCAGGCCAAGCTGGTGGAGCAGTCTCTCCTGGCTGCTTCTTCAACCTGAATGTTAACTCAAATCCATATCCACTTGGTCCATCCATCCCTGTATACCTACAGATATACCACAAAGACATGTACAGAATATTCCATAAAATCAAAGATTTCAATAATCAAAGACAAGTCAAAAGTGTGGTAGTTAATGGTCTTTGAAAAACATTTATGATGTGGAGAATGAGAGCCTCCTCCTCTGCAGGCAACTGTTCCTACTATAATCTTTTTGGGAGACCTGAGTACATAGGACTCCCAAGCCTGAAATCTGATTATGTTTGTAAGAAGTGAAGATTAGCTTTGGAGGGGGCTTGGTAAGGTGGAACATGTAGAACCTCAGGTTTTGAATATTAACCTGATATTCAATCACCTGCCAAACAGCTGAATAAAGCTTCAATATCTTTTGGTTTTTATGCCACTTACTTATGAACTCTTCCATCTCCATGGAGATCAGACAGCCCAGAGGAGACATAATGCCAGTGAGGTGGGATTCCTTCCATAGGGCTTCCAGGATTACCAAACATACTGATAAAATCAAGTGGATCTGGCCCTCCAAGCCTAAAAGATTTAGAAACAAAATACATTAACTTACTCTATGGTAAGGCCCATGAGCCCTTCATTGACTCGTAGACCATTCAGTGACTAATAATAATGTTGTTTGGTCATGAGTTGAATCCATGACCCAAGACATGAACCACACACCAGCCTCCCACAACAGGAAGAGATAGCATCCTGATACAGCTGAAGAGCTGAATGCAGAATCTCTATTTTATGATCTTATATAAAAAATTGTTCATAAAACCACAGTCTACTAACTATGATAAAACCCCTATAAATACATACATAAGAATGATCGATCATGATGTACTACTGTAATTTACATACATTTTACAACCACCACTCCCTGTATACTTCGATTGTATGTTACATCATAACAGCCATGTTGGTGGTATTTAAAAAAGGATTTCTCGTTAGCATCTTTCCATCTATTTTTAATACAGTACCACCAACATGGCTGCCATGTCTTTGTCTTCTGACTCTCTAGGGCCGGGATGATTCATGTCTATCAATAATAGATATAGTATAATAAATATAATACATATTCTTAGAAATCAAAGATCTTACCAGCATTTAACAAGAGCAGTAACTTGTAAAGGATTCGGTTGATCTGGGTAAAGTCTTCGTAATGTAGAATAAATGGCTTCCAGTCCTGGTGGGGTTGGAATGGTTGGCGCAGGCATTCCATAACAGCTTCCCGGGCCGTACTGACCGTCCATCTTTAGAAACAATTCACAAGCCTTTAACCACTTCAAACCGACCAAAAAATACCAAAAGAAGATTTCTTTACCCTTTGTTCTTTAAATTCCTCTCCTTTGTGATAAAAATTCAGCTTGAAATGTCTTTTTTCCTTGAATTTTTTCTAGCCACGCGTTGGGTTCCCAACTCATCTGAAGACTTCGCCAGGAATTTTCACTTCGTCTCGAAAATTGAACCTTTCTTTTGTAGTTTTTCTGTATTCCTTGTGGTTTCTGATGTGTATAGTAAGTGTTCGTGGTAACTGAAGCGAATTATTCGGGATTCAGGTAGAATATTTTGATAACTTTAGCGAAAACAAAACTTTAGTAAATATTTATGAGTTGCGAGTTGATCCGAAGGTCAACCACAGGAAGCCCACAGGGAGCCCAGTTGGCATAAAAATGCCAACAAAATAAAAATGAAAATCAAATATATCATTTCATTAAAGAAAATAGGTTAGAGGAATATAAAAGTAAGTTGCAATAGATAATACAAGAAGAAAGGAAAATCAAATAAAAACGCAGTACAATATATTTTTTCACGCGCATTTTTGTTCCTGTAGAAATACTTTTCTATATATTTCTTTCTGTATTACTTAGCACGGTTTCTTATCCTCTAATCAAGTATCGTCTACCATTTTTTCAATTTATGCCAATTTTTTGTCAAATTTTTCCGATTTTATTTATGACCGCGTTACTTATAACCAGCGGGTTTGCCTTCCAAATGGTGTACCGTATCACCAATATCCAAGATGGCGTCTTCAAGTTCAAGTAACTCTGCTCTTATTCAACAACTTGATCCGAAATCTAGAGACCTCACAGCAAAAATTGTTGCCCATTTGAAGTCCCAGGGAAACTTTGATGAACTTAGAAGAGATTGTTTAGAAGAGCTTGATAAGATGGCAAGTTGTAATGTTATCTTTCTTAAAAGGAACTTTTGACATCTTTCCTTGCGTCAATTCCTTTTATATTAAGCTGACTTAGAATGATCTTTATAAATTATTTTATGTGTATAACAGGTTTTCTGGTTAGTCTTTAATTTGATAATTTTGTTGTTTTTAGGAAGCATTTCGCCAGCTGAATCAGAGAGTTGAAAGCTATGTAGCAACGTTTTTGTCCAAGCAAGAATGGTCAGAATCGTTGTCGAAAAATCAAATTAGAGACAACTTGAGGAAGCACGTTTGTGCGTAAGTGTTCAAAATTTTAATTTTTTTTAGTAATTTAACTATTTTTAGTGAAAGAGGTTTTCATGAAAGTGAGGCTAAGGAGGCATGCATATACACATACTACCTGGAGTAGTAGCTACTACCCCCTCGCTCTCGAAATAGCCTGTCAGTCCATTGTGGGTTTGCTGCCAGCCAGCCCTGCATCTTGCCCACCAACATTTTTAGTTATCGGCTTAATTTTGGCTACAATAATTACTCTATTCATAATAATAATACAGAATATTTGTTTGAAATATGATCATAAATTAATTTTTACAGGTCAGATGGCCTAAAGAGTGGTGCACAAAGGCTGGTCAGTCAAGTGTTAGAAAAGAAGAGCAAGTCTTTTCAAACTCGACTAGAGGGTGTTGTTCAGAACTATATATACATGGAAAAGGAAAAAGAAAGGCATTCCAGATATTATCAAAACAGATCAGAGCCTTCAAGATCATTTGATTACAAAACTGAATCAGTAAAAACATCAACTACTGTTAAAACATCTGAAAGTATTTCTGATATCGATGATATTATCAGTCAGATCTCAGGACCTAAAGAAAGTGCACCAACAAGTAAGAGTGAAGGCAGTAACTATACAAAGACTGATTCCAAAGAATCAGGACTTCCTAGCTCCACTTCTACATACCACAGAAGCGACTCCACTCTTACAAAACAAGTTTCAACTGGAAGCCATTCAAAAAGTGAGCCTAGCAAGAAGGGAGATAATAGCTCAGTGAGCGATATTCACAGAAGCACAACTCCGTCTAAGACTAGTGTGGACCGTGCTAAAAAAATTACCCCAAGTAAGCGTGTGATACCAAAGACTACCGTTTCTCAAAACTCTAGCAATACCTCAACTTCAGATGCAAGTATCAATGCTAGAGCAAAAGCCATTCATACTACTGGTAAGCCAAGCAACTCTCCTAAGGTTGAAAGCCCTAGAGATATGGCTGATGTTGAAAAACCAACCAATAAAGTTGCTGAAAATGTGGCTTCTTTGAAATCTGATATTCATAGAACATCTCCGTTAAGTAGTGTGAGCAAGAGTCTTCAAGAGAAGAGTAAATACAGTGAAGTAGGTGGTGGACTACATGCAAAGCAAAAAACGGAAGACAAGCACATTGAAAGCAGCAAATCAGTACCAGAGAACATAAAGCCTGTTGAAATGAAATCAACAGTTGAGGAAAAGCCTTCCATTGAGACCCTTCTTAAAAAAGACCTCCAGGAAAAGAAACGAAAAGATTCTTCTTTGGTTGAAAAACCTCAGGAAGAGCTAAGTAGAATGGATGTGGCATCATCTGGTGATGATTATGATGATCAAGACACAGCAGTTAAAGGCACGCTGCCGGAAGAATCAGGGTCTGATCTAGAATCAAATGTCTCAGATGTTAGCTCTGTCCACACAAGTGACTTGTCATCTTTTGATGGAGAGGTTAGCTCGGATTCTTGTCACAGTGATGACGACACCAGGAAAGGGACAAGAGGTGAAACAAGTCACGGGGAAAAAGAATTGGAAAGTAAAAGGGATAAATTGACACTTGGTCGTGCCAAAGGTGATTCAATTAAAGGAAGAAAAAATATTAGCAGAGGCACAAAAAAGGAAACTCAAATGAAGAAAAGTGGGACAAGTGCTTCAACATCAGACACAACAACAAAGCGCAAGAGAGGGAGACCAAGAAAAGACCGCAGTGAAACTGAAGACAAACAGAATAGGGGTTCAAAACAAGGCAGATCAAGAAAAGAGCAACATCAACAGCAGGTGGATAGGGAGTCAAGTGACAGCATGCCTGCCAGGGATAGGTCAAAACGTCCAATCAAGAAGAAACGATGTTATTCACCCAGCAGTGAGGGTAGTAGAGAAGTATGTCTTCCATCCAAAAGATCAAGAGTTAGCTCAAAGGATTAGAGAAACTGTCAACAAAATACCACTGGTGCAAAACATAACATGAATCAGGCATTATTTACCTCTAGTCAGTGTCTCATCATGTTATGTCTTTTAAGAGCCCTGGCATTATACTTACATTATAACTTACATATGTATTATAGTTTTGGAGTAATATGTGGTGGGGGTTGTGGGTTTGATTCCCATCTTGTTCAGAATAATGTTTCTTAGTCCATTCAGTATGGTATGATAACATAATATATTATTTATGTTATAATTATAGTATGTCAAAAGTTGTTTTTAGCTGCAATTTAATGTTGGCTTGGGTGTCTAAAGCATATTTTTAAAAACATTTTAATGCACCTCAAATCCACTGCACATTTTCCAAGAGCCTCATTTTTGTAAATTTTCTGAAGATGGGGGAATTTTCCCAGATCCATCATATAACCCCACCCTCAATGTTCGACGTCTGGACTGTGCCTTATTTTTAGTCCTGGCAACCACAGCAGCAAAGAGTAAAACAAATCATTTTCAGCACTGTAAAGTTTCAAGGTTTTTAAAAAAACTTGAGATGTGGGTGTTTTAGAACGTACCTTGAGTAGGCATTTTAATTTATTAATCAATACAGTTGATTCAATCTGTAAATTAATACAATAGTCATACTTCTGAAAATACTCCATCATGTTCATGTAGTGGCAAAGGTGTATTACCATTTATACTTTTTAAACTGGCATTTATCCACTGAAGTAACAATGATGACCGTTTTACAAAAATTTAAGTAAAATCTTCCTAACTTTCTACTGATTCTAAGGCCCAGTTCAAACGTCGAACTTTTGCAGTGTCGAATGCATTGAAAACAATTGCTAATTAGGCAGTCTTCTTTGATGTCATTACATTTGATGTGGCAAAAGTTCAACGTCTGAACTGGGCCAAAAATTCCTTGTTTCAGAAAATGTTTTTTCAAACTCTCTCAGTCAAAGGAAACTAGAATCGCTGACAAACTATTACTATCCATTTTGTCATCAGTTTTAGGTTTAGTTTTGTTTGTATTAGATTTGGCTGTATATCACAGGAGAGACAAATATCACACAGAACTTGAAGTTCCTATGAGTGGCTTTTGAACCATATGATCTCATCTCGGTATGAATCGGTAAAAAAACAAGCTATCATTCGCACACAATCACACTAGAAATCCAGCTCATCTTTAAGTTAATAAGAGATCTTGATGTTTACTGGAAGCACACTGCTCAGAGACAGCAGATTTAGTACAGTCGTGAACAATTCACATGTACAGTACTAGTACATTGTACGCCGTGTAAATGATGTGGTCAGGCTTTTTCTGGCAAAGCAAACATGGTGCATTGTGGTCTAGCATGGGTGCAAACCTCTTGTTGGATGCCATATATCATCTGATGATATTTGCCCTAGAGGTATTAGATAATGCATCCTCTTTTTTTCAACTACAAAATCATTGGCTATCCTGGTGGCATGTTTAAACATTTTACTGCCATTTTCACAAACATGCGAACTTCGTGACTGCGAGCTGCACGCTGAAATTTGGTTTTCCGCTTCTGTCAATCAATGATAATTAGTCGGTACCTTTTATATTTTTGACTGGTGGCAGTGAAAAACCAATATCCAAGGAGTAGTTCGCAACTACAGAGTTCGCATGTTAATGAAGATTGCAGTGACTGGATGAGGAGTGACCATCAAAGGGATATATCTTCTATATTGCATTCAATATTAAAATGTTGCGCCAAGATTTTTTGAGCCATCTGGCAATACCCCAGAGACTAGATCTAGGCCCTATCAGTCTAGTGCCCAGGGAAGGCAAAGCTTGAGGACAGTGAGAAAGCCTTTGGAAGTGTGCCAGGCTAACTCTGACAAATACTTTTACAAATATTTCAATACTGTTATTGCAAGGGTCCTGTCTTCTTGTCAGAATAAACCAAGAAATATATAGAAGAGGCAGCATGATTTTACAGTCTAAATAATAATATCAATAACTATTAATAAATTATAGTTTCATTTATGTACAAAGGAGTTAAGGTAAGTACTATTGTATTGAGCAAAATGAACTCTTGTTCTGTACAGGAGCAGCTCTTGACGGCACCTCATGGTTACTATATTGTATGACTTCAGCTTTAAGTACTTTCTGATAATAATGAATTAAGGAAAACTATTCCTTGCGATAGCAACAGGAACTAATATAAAGACAAACAGAATTAAACAAAATCCTTCAGAAACAACCTCGAAGCAACCTTAAAAATTAAGTGTGTTGCCAGAGAAAATCCCTGGCAGCACATTAAAATGCAGCTCATTTTGGAGAACAAAGCAGAACTGGATGCGTTCTGTTTTTAGGAGGTTATAATTATTTTGTTGTGCATTGTCAGTGCTGCTTCGACGTCATGTGAAAGGGATCTATAAATTTGCAGGAGGGCAACAACAGAAGGTAAGGTAAGGTAATTGAAGTACCTGTATCTTACATAATTTTATATAAAAGGATACAGATTGCTGCTCCATTTCATTTTTGGTTAGTCTGATTCCAAGAACCTCAGCTACAATTTTTTGAAAACACAAATTCACCTAGGAGAAGAAAAGTATTATATATAAGAGAAAAGCCCTTCAAAATTTAAAGGCAACTTCAAATGCAAGCATGATTAGATGGAATTATTTATTATTTATTACCAAAAATACACAAATGTAATTCAACATTAAAAAATTAAGAAAACTATAAAGTGATAAGTTGGCAGTTATGAAAGAGAAAACATTTATTATCAACTCCTTTAAAATTACCTGATCAGAAGTCTTTGCTGATAAAAAATGACTGGAAAAAATGAAATAAAAATGACCTTTAATATTAAGCCTATTTTAATTAATCAATACATTATAATTCAAATTATTTTTTAATATTCACAAACGTTCAGGTGTAGAGGCTTTGCATCATCACACGATGGCACCCATGACAGGAGGTAGGAACAATAACAGTTATTGTACCTACCTCCTGACAGTCATGGGTGCCATTGCGTCATGATGTTAGAATCTGGTCTAATCTGAGATACACAAAAAAGAATTGAGTTTCCCAGGGGGAAAAACTCCATTGTTGTGCCTCCTGTCTTAGCTGATGATACAAAGCCTCTATACATAATGTTGATAAGAAACTAAAGCAAGCTTAATTACCTTGAAAGTCCATGTTCTTGGGCAAACCTACTGTGTCTATCTGGTTTGACTACACGCATGTGCTCCAAGTCCACTAAAGAAAGACATGAATAAACAAATTTTTACACAACCGTCAATCAAAAAATACTGACACCCTTGGATATTTGGTTGACAGAGGCCAAATCCAGGTGCCTCAAATCAAATGGCTTGTTGACTGGTTAAATAAAAATGGGTATAACGGCAATAGTAAACAATGAATCAAATACAGAAACTTTGATGATGCTATCAGAATATACGAAAGTTGAATACTAATATCAATGTTTTCCATGCTAGCGGCATTTGCATACTATACTCACTCTTATTGGCTATCAAAGCCATGTGAGGCATCTTTGAGCCATTTTTATCACAGACAGACTTTGCAGTTTCATACCAGTCTTCTAAGTTATCAAAACTACTTTGATTGGTAATATCATAAATAAGCAGAACAGCCTGAAAATAATATGTACAAACACAGGAAAGTGAATTCAATACAAGTTGATTATATACTGTAGTTTGGGTACTACGTATGCATACCCTGCGAGCAGACTCTGTTAAGAACTGTGCTTTATTACTAAACAAAGCACAGTTACTGACACCATCCATGATCTTTTTAAAGAAATGTATGAAAACAGCTTATATGTTAAGGGTATTTTCTTTCAACCTTTTTCTCTTTTTTTACTTGGCTGGTTTTTCGTGTATGGAAATTTACAATACAGTAGAGCGCAGCACAATAGAATTCACAGGTAGGTAATTGAAATCAATAATGGAAATTCATATTTCAGTACACGAAACACAAGCCCTTCATTCTATCTCTCTCTCTCTCTCATTATACTAAAAGCAAGAGTCCTTAAAAGTGCCTCTAATCTTATTAATTTTTGAGATAAAATATTCCTCTGTCTTATAATTATAGCTCTAGGGCTTGAAAGCTATTAACAAAATATCCACTATCAAAACCTAACTAGTATAGTAGTATTAAACAAATATGTACAAACTTACATGAGCACCATAGATATATTTATCAATCATTTGTCCACCAAGTGTCTGTCCCCCAATATCCCAAACTTGTATCGTTACATTTACATTCCCTAATCGAAAATAAAACACAAAGGTTATTTCAGATGAGACATTCTATAATGTTTATCGTCATATTAATGAATTTTGATATGGCTTTGACATGAGATTATTTCCACCAACCTGGCATAACAATTCGTTTGAGGAAAAAATCAAGTCCCAATGTTTGTTTGTAGGTTTTATCGAAGTTTTCTTGAGTGTATCGGACACATATTGAAGTCTAAAAACGATAAAAATGTAGAAAAACCTTAAAATTTATACTTTTTCGTCGTAGATTTTGGAAAGAAAGAAAATATTGGGGACACTTGAATGGAGGTTGCCATCTAAAACAGCGGTTCCCAACTCACTTTGCCCGCTGCTCCGTCGCCAACGAGAACGAATTTCAACTGATGATCCGGTGAAGATTCGTCCTCGGAGTCAGACATGTTTTTTTTGATTAATCTGGTAGAGATCAAGAGTGGAGAAGCCTTGACATTTTTCGATTTTTACAGCATAATTTTTCTTTACATTGAGAGAAAACACATTGTTTTGTGAAATGTTGATCGTGACGTCACGGCAACGGATACGAAGCACCGCGGGCTCAGGTATAGGTGTCCGCAATCTTCTTGGCTAGCGGTGGAAAACGTACATTTGATTGGCAGCCGAAACCGGAAGTATTTGAATGGCCAACCGATATTACAAGGGCTCTCTAATAGGCCATTTGCATGATGCCATCATTTTACTAACACTACCAAAATGCTTCGCGAATTTTCTTTCTTAT
>OCZR010146433.1:0-10660 GCA_900234385.1 Anemonia viridis | reverse complement strand
TTTTGAAGTAATAAAGTATGTATGTAGTATGTAATGAAGCACAAGTTTCTGGTAAAGATGAGATTCCATGAATATGATTCAAATCAATAAGGACAACGAGGAAGACACCAGTACTGACATTAGAGCAGATTTCGTATGAGTGTGAAACGTACCGCGCCGTGCCGTGTTAGTGTCAGTGCCGTGATTTCTATAAAAACATTCAAAATTTCTGCCGTAACACTCCATACCGTGACCGTGCCGTTTTCACAGTCATACGAAAACTGCTCTATTGTAAATGACACGCACGTCTCTGATAGAGATGGGATTCAAATCAATAAGGACAACGATGACGAGAAATGCGAATACACTTTTCTAAATAAAATTAGTCACCTAAAATGATCAAAGCTGAGATTAATTTTCATCCGCTTGATTACATTTCAACATCTTGTTGTCAAATTGATTTTTTGCTGCCATCAATCAAGACTAATCAGTCTGTACCTTTTCTATTTTTGACTAGCGACAGTGAAAAACCAAATTCTAACAAGTAACTTGCATCTACTGAGTTCGGTGAATATTGAGAATCGCAGTAAAACAAACAGCCAATCAGGAAGCCGTCCGCTCATAGTTTGATATTCTAATCCCCAATCTTTCTGAACAAAGAATAATTTGTTTTCTCAGTTGAAATCATAAAACTTATTTGATTTGAGAAAGCTATCCATTTAAATTCCACAGATGTAACACAATCTTCATATTGATAAATATAATACATTATTGCTTTCATTCAGAATTGCTGCATGATTTTGACTAATTAAAGGTATATCCTAAAAGAAAATAAAGCCAGAAGACGCTGAAGGTGGTGTAATTGCATAAACACCTGCCTCAATCGATTTTGTTTTTGAAAAAAAAAACGACCAATTGGTCTTCAAATGTTATGGATATCTTGACACAACCTCTAAGCTGATAATATTAAGTAAGGGACAACTCACACATCTAATTTGAATTTAGCTGATTAGGTTTGGCGGAAGGACCCAAGAGGCACTGAAAAGGCGAATGTGATACGAATTCCTCTGATTGACTCAGGATTCTCGAGCTAGAAACACAGGTAAAAACATTATAAATGCTTTGTTTTTGCTATATGACTGTAGGTAGAAAAGTCGATCATTTTATTATGTAGATAATATATTAGATAAGATTTATTGTCTAGTGTTTTGACTGAAGCAATCTCGACGAGTCACAGAACTATACCCTCTGTAAGTCACTCAAAACCCGACGGTATAAGATTGTAAAATATATTTCATATTGAAATGCAAGACATAAACAGGCATCTGGTTTGTTACTAATCATTTACACGGTTTACTTCAAATGAACTAAAATATTTAAAAAAAAAGAAGAATTAAGTAGAAGAAAAAAAACACAGTTTATGATGTTATATTATCTGTTTTATCATTGCGGAGCAATTTGCCCAGACTATTGCGATTCAAAAACATCGTCAGGAAAAAATACTTGAGTACTGAAAATCGCTTGAGTACTAAAATAGCCCTTTCTTTTGCTTACTGTAAGCTGTCTATATTTCATCTTCTGTTGTTATGGAGGTTTTTGACGACAGCCATGTTTAGGGGCAGGAACAATGCCGCAATATTTTTGCATGACAAGAAAACTTATTTCCCAGAAGAGAAAATGTCTTTTGTTTTGTCCTCAAATATGGCTGCCACGACGTTACATGAAAAACCTCTATAGTTCGTTGAAGGCCATAAAAGCGTAAATAAACGTGTATTGTGTGGATTCACTACAAACACTTCTAGAAAATACGCGAAATTTCGACGAAGGCCAAGTCTGCAGATGTTCCTGTTTGAATTAAATTGTCACCACTAGCGTAGTACTATTTATATACCATATTATCTGAAACAGAAAGAATATATTTCCTTATAAATTGTCCAATATCCCTTGTCTATGAAAAAATTTTAATTGCTTGAACAGAATTTTTGTTTTTTAGTTTTAGCTTGAGATCTGCAGAAATATGTTTTTTAGAATAAACAATGCATTGAAGGTTTTTCTCTGCAGGGAATTCCTTTCAATTATATCAGAAAATTTAATCATCCTACATTTCTCTCCTTAGGGGTTTCAGTTATAATCGACGGTTATGCGGACTTTGTGGATTTCTGTACCAGAAGCGATTGTCATAGTAACAGGAAATGTTACTGTCTTGGTCGTATTTACTCGTACTCCCGCACTGCGCAGGCGCAAGCACCACCTACTGGTAAGTCTGGCAGTAGCTGATCTGCTCGTGGGAGTCATCTCGGTGCCAATGTACGTAACGATATCCTTCGTCAGCTTAACAAAGATATATCAATTCCAGGATATTTTATTTGGTACAGCATCTGTCTTTGGTTTGGCAGCGGTGTCTATAGAACGAGCATATGCCGTATATTTCCCGTTCAAACACAGAACACTTTGGAAAGGTGTGTACATAATCGGGATAGCTGTGATATGGATAATGGCGTTCCTTTTTGCAACCAGCGAATTTTTTGCCAACAAGTTGACGAATATATTGATAATTTCAGTCCTAATGATCTCTCTTGTCGTTGTGATTTGCTCATATACAATGATATGTATTAGAATGAATTGCACGACACCATTATCAAGTAACGCAATACCTAGACGTGACATGAAGCTGACGGTCACGCTTCTAATAATCACTGTAATAAGTCTGTTTGCCTGGATTCCATTTCTTGTGATTAACGCGATGTCGATCTTTTACGGCCCTCAAATTTTAGAAGGTCTAGAAAACATTATTATGGTAACCAAGTTTTGTCACTATGGTAATTCTCTTGTCAATCCGATTGTCTACGCTTTTGGCATGCCTGATTTCAAGAGAGCTCTTCTCATGCCGTTATTTTGTTGCAATTCTTTTGGAAAACTTGTAGTGGCTCAGCGTAAAATTCGTGGGGGGAATGAAGCTAGTAATGACGTCTACCATGATGAGCGCAGAATTGGCAGTCACCATGGAAACAACGAAGTATTCGATGATAAGCCAAGAAGTCACCATGGAGACAAAACTAAGAATAATAAAAATGACAAAGATTGTTATGAAAACAAAAGCGAACCCGTCCGAAAGGGTCTCCATGGAAACCACTTTAATCTCCATTGCAGCGATGGTACTTACCGACATACTCCTACAGTCAATTTTCCCGCCAGTTATGACAATGAAGTTTGTCGATGTTCAGGGTCTACAAATGAAATAAGAGCTTTGGCTGTTGACAATGAAGAGTTCATTGAAACTTACGAAGAAACCAAATTATAGGCAATTTACAAACATATGCAGGACGTCTAAATGACTGTAGAAATCCATGTGGCTCGTAAGCCCCTGGATGTGTAGTGATTAGAAACATAGCCTTTAACTAGTTATTGATTTCGTTGTATTGGGTTTGTATCATTACTGCATTATTCATATATATTAGCGCATTCTGCGTATAGCGCCGCCATACCATGTACACTGCATTATAGATACGTTGCAAAGAAAATTGTCATAATCCATCTTACATAATCGCCAGTATTACAAGTGCCGGTTCCCCATGTAGTATATAATGCTTAGTGAGCTCCCTCGATGTGCCTAAAAAAGGGATATATATGAATGTGGAGGAGATGTGAATACTGTCCCGCTGGCCGGTGAATAATAGAATATCGAGATACCATGTTCGTTTAGTTCTTGTGCACATCGATAGAAAAAGACGCACTTTGAAATGGTTTTATTTGCGTCGTTTGTGAGTGTTGGTATTTTATACTTTGTAAAATTACTCAAGTGAAGCTTATCGGGCTGAATCAAGGGGTCATGTGATATATTAGCCATGACAACAACACCAGTACTGTCGTGCTCTCAAAATGTGTCAAAAAGATGTAAACGAACGGAGGAATTTCAGCAATCCTAGCTTTCGTTTTTACCGCACTCACTTATGTCATAACCACGTTACTAAAGAGACGTGTAAAGGCCCCAGCAAATAAATTCATCAAACATGTCTAATAAAGAATAAAATAGATAGACAATGTTTGTTATTAGTGATGCAACAAGGATTCATGGGAAAACATCTAACTATCTTAGCAATGTTAAGGCGACTCGACCCAATAATTTTGCATGAGAGCCATCCGACTTTGAACCTCGCGCGTTCCAACAGATTAATTCCCATGCCACATCCACTGTATCATACATGTTACATATGGACTGAACTACAATGTGATATATTGTTAGAGAAAGTGGGACTGCGCATCACGTGGTAATGACGTCACACCTGATTTTACTCTAGTTCGAATTTTCGTCCCCAATCACATTTTCTAGGCAAGTGCTTTACGTTGCCTTTTATTTGAGTGTTTGTCCTTTTCTGGGCGCACTTTTATCAAATTCTAGAAGACAAAATTCGAGATATTCTGCGCAATGCCGCATTGCAGATGTGCACGGGCTCAGTGCTAATAAACTTTGAAAGATTCACGAAATATACCCTTTAGAAGAATAATTACTAAGAATGATAGCCGGAAACTAAGCGAAATTTTCTCGTTTGGGATATTTATTGCAATATTTATTTGTTCTCTTTTTTCCCCATCTCTTAATTGAATTGAATTCAAGTGTTGTGATTTCACTGATTCATTTTGCTGCTATTTTGTCCCCTCTGTCGACCATGGCTTAGCGTTAAAACAATAGATTGTTTTGATAGAGGTCATAATGTTATACGGCAATTATTTGGGGAGTTTAGATAAAACTTAAAGTGATCACAAGTTGGCCTGAGGAAGGAAGGAAGCAACCTAGATAAAAGATAACATTTAGCACTTTATTAGAAGCACTAGTCAGATAATCTTATGTAAACTAAGAATCCTGTTTGACTAAGCTTGAACTAATAGATTTGCGTCTCCATTATTAATAGAAGTTTAAATTTGAAGTGTGTGCTTTCCTTTTCCTATATACACCTATTTCAAATAAGGTTGATAATGGAAAAAGGTCGATCTGAGACCGATAGGAATTGTGGGAGTTACAATCTGAATTACAGATACTAGTATGTCAGAAATAAGTATTAAAATTCAGACATGATTACAGCAATGTATTTATAATTTGATTAACTCCCACAATTCCTATCGGTCTCAGATCGACCTTTTTCCATTATCAACCTTTTTGGAAATAGGTGTATCTTTGCGAGAGGAGGAGAACTGGAGAACCCGGAGAAAACACTCCTGACAATGAAGATAAAAGAGAGTTTAAGAAACGTCCGGTGACCAGTAGAAAATCTTTAAAATTAGCAAAAAGGAATCGAAAAAATCTCCAAGTCGTAGAAAAACACAAGAATATTTCTCTTTGGTAAGTAGGTTTGCGATACGTAAAGTGATTTACAGATAAACAATGAAAACTCGATCAGGTTTGCCGTTTGCGGTGAAGGGAAACTCTCTAATAGCATATTAAAGACTTGAAACACCTGCTTAAAGGAATCGAACCCGGCAGCGATCCGACACGCAGGACTAATGCTAGGTCTGTGGCGAGAGGCGAACTTTTAACTGCTACGCCAAACTCACCAGCCAAAAGATGCAAAGAAGAGTATCCAAGACAACAATACAAAACATATATCACTAAACCACTTTGCTAATACAATTTTTTCTCTCGTTCCTGTTTACTCAGGGGGCCAAATTGTGGAATTAATGAGACAAAAAGTGGCCGTGCAACACCATTCCCCCCCCCCCTGAGTAAACTGAAATGAGAGAAATTTTGTATTAGTAAAATGGTGTATTTAAATATTTTGGCGTCGAATCATTAAATTAACATTTTTCGTTTCTTATGCGTTGATCCCTATTTTATGAACGTAGTAATAACGTACCTATATTTATATATATTCCCAAAATGGAAAGAAAAATGGGGTGTCCCGAGCTCGTTTTCGAGACATTGAATCTTGAACACAACTAACTTTATGAATTTTTGAAAAAATGGCGAAAATCAAGCCTCGTACAAAAATTTTTGATTTTGTCACAACATATAATTGAAACTTCACTTTTCAATGAATTACATAGATTGTTTGAAAAAGTTCAAAATTCGAGGGTTTGGCCCTGTGGAAGTTCAAAACGTGTATGGTTCTTCAAAAATATTTGGCATTTTTTCAGCGATTTTCGCGCGCGAACACCGTGGGCTCATGATCAAATCGAACGATCTAAAGTAGTCAGTCACCTTTACTGACACGCACTTGAGAGTCTAGATGATTATCTAGATATTATTTGTTTATACTATTTGCGTTGAGCTATTCTTGAGTCTTTCAAGTATAAGATATGCAGCCCACAGTAAACTATCGGCTGGTAATTCCGGGTAAGCTTTGAGGTAGAACACTTCCTGGTTGATGCCTTCTGAATATTTATAAGGAGGGTAGAATTAGGTTTTTGAACTTATATATTCACTTATGAAAATGACACTGAAACACCTCATATGGCTTATATATGACAGTATATGTACCATAAGGTAAAATTTGTAATGAATTTGTTTTAAAAGTACAGTAGTGATACGTCATATAAGAGCGCGCGCGCTCGTTCAAGAAAAAACCGTTTCTAGCCTCCGTGATGATTCCCCATTTCATAGAAGTACAAATCGGTAATCTAAATAATACATAAAGAGAAACGAAAGAAAGGTAAAGTCAGACAACGATTTTATTCACTTGTATAGCTTAAAGACGAGACTTGTTTTCTGTTCCTCAATAATATTTATTCCAACCACAGGAGGTGTAATTCAACAGTGACATTCTAAGCAAATAAGTCTGATCTCATACGACTCGTTCAACAGCTGTACTTATTGAAAGGCATATTTTTCGCTTTTATAATATTAAATTTGATCTAGAACTTGTTTTGAAAGAAAATATTCTAAAAACTGTTTCATTTGACTGTTATTAGCCAACTTTTGACTGTAATTGCTGTAAGATTGAACTGATGATTAATTAATATGAAATTTCTGATCAATATATCAGTATCAGTATCAGCTTCTTTGTAGTTTCATTCTTGCAACATCTTTCAACTAAGTCGCCGTGGTCATATCATATGATATCATTTAGATTAGAACCTTGCCTGCAGCGCTGAATATGTCAATCATCCGTGGTAATATTGCCGCAGCAGTATTCACATAAATTCTTAAAACAAACTTCATGACTCTTGTGATAATCCAATCTTTGTTTGGAGGAGAACATCTTAATACAATGGTTACAAGTAATACTTATTACCACGTCCCTTTGACATACTTTGTTTTTCATGTGATATTGCATCATTTGTTTAGTAGAAAACTCCTTTGAACAATTATCACATATTTTAGCAGGCATTTCCTTTTTACATACTTTATTGATTATGTGATACTGTGCCGCCAGTTGCGCAAGAATCATTTGAAACACTTTCATAGAATATCTCTGCAGCATGGTATTTGCTGCAATTTTTACCTTTCATGAATAAATGATCAAACAATTGCATGTTTTTTTGTTTCAATGTAAAACTGTTTTAATTTGAAATCGTAGTAGTAGTGTGAGGGCCTCATGCTAGATACCTCTTTGTGTTAATGTGTCACGTGCGCAATTTTATCCAATCTCCACATCGGTGCTAAGTCTCAAGCATATTCAAAGCTATACATCTAAAGTTCCCAGGGATAGAGAGAGTTCTAAGAGTTCTGTGCGCGCTTTATTCCCCTTTTCATCAGTGCTAGCTTTTCAGGGTATTCGAAATCGAGGAATAAGGAGAACTCAAATACCTATTGTACTTAACTATTCTCTGTGTATTTTTAGATTGCCTGATTACACAGTCAATTCAAGTTGTCTTGAGAGACCAAAACACAGTCTTCATATCAGCCGGCCTGGGACATAAAAAAAGCTTGAGGAAACTTCGAAACAGGTTATCTCTGTCGCTCATCTAGAAAAACTGATGTGGTATTTATGTTTCTATGTTTTGGAAGCAGTTGTCATAGTAGCTGGAAATGTTACTGTCTTGGTCGTATTTACTCGTACACCCACACTGCGCAGGTGCAAACACTACCTTCTCGTGTGTTTGGCAGTGGCTGATCTCCTGGTGGGAGTGATCTCGGTACCAATGTATATAACGTTATTAATCCTAGTCAGATACAAAACAAGCGTATCAGTTTTATATAGAATCCAGGATGTTTTATTTGGTACAGCATCTTTGTTTGGTTTGACAGCCGTGGCCATTGAACGAGCGTATGCCGTATATTTCCCGTTCAAACACCGTGTACTTTGGAAAGGTGTTTACATGATCGGGATAGCTGTGATATGGGTGATGGCGGGATTACTTGCATTTTCAGTGAATTATTTTGATGAACTACACATTCAGATTAGTGTAATGACAGCACCAATGATCTTCTCCCTTGTCGTTATCATGATTTCATATCTCCTTATATGGATAAAGATGAATTGCATTGCAAATGTACAAGGTCACGCAAACCACGAACGTGACAACAGGCTTACCGTCACACTTTTAATGGTCACGATTATCAGCTTGATTGCTTGGATTCCCTTTCAAGCTCTTATGATTTATGGAATGTTCTGTCGCAACTGGTGTCTCATTGGAAAAGAAAGTCTTCTTGGCACGGCTAAATTCCTACATTATGGCAACTCACTCGTCAATCCTATCATCTACGCACTGCGCATGCCTCAGTTCAAGAGAGCTGTTTTCAATTCAGTACGATGCTGTAAACAAGATCAACGTCCAGTACAAGTTCCTAATGATAGTAATCAACACCACCATGCAAGTGTGATACCATTAACAAACAACTATTACAACAATGCCTTCGTTACCGATGGCTGCCAAGACCATGCTGTGAGAGATGAGACACTACTAAAGGACAAGATAAGGATAACTCAAATCTATGGTAGAGATGGGATTCAAATCAAAGAGGCCGACAAGGAAGACACAAGTCTCTAAAATCATAGCGTAAAACGAGCAACATGAAAGCCAAGAGAGAACCAAGTGTTCAGAAGTAAGGTATTCCAGAAAGTTTCGAACATCCTAAGAGATTAATATGATTATAAAGATAGGATTCAAATCAATGACGGACAACAAGGACAACAAGGAAGGGGACTAGGAAGACACCAACACTGATCTTTCCTGTCTCCTTTCAAGCATGAATGAATGAACACCTTTATTTATACACGGTAATCCCTTCGGTTATATAAAATAACTGCTATCAATAGGAGCCTTGCTGATAAATACAAGATAATAATTTAGGTTAGTGACAATAATAAGCTATAAGTAGTAGTCACCTATAATAATAAAATTTAAAATATGTGATAAGATCTAAAATATATTACTAAAATATAATACTAAGGCCGAGGTTAGACGTCGACCCCACATGCCCCGAATCCAACGCAATTAACAAGCAAACTAGTGCGCTACGATGCAAGGCTTGGTGTGATGGCGCCAGCTCACTTGAGGGCGCCGCGGAACGAATAGCGAGGAAAGGGCCTTGTTCCCCACAGAACAACGTCGAGCCGGTCACGTGTTTACAAGTTGAGGGGTCCAAGTGTGTCCTAGACACCCTTAATAGTGGAAAACAAAGAATATGGTAGAAACTAGATAAACTAGTTAAACGCGTCGGTGTTTGGAATCGAACAGTAGGAGAATTGTTTAACTTAATACACCGTATAGTATGGTGGTGATGTTTAGAAACTGACGTTTCGAACGTTAGTCCTTCGACGGAGTAAATGACGAAAACGATGTGGAAAACGATGATCAATGAGTAACAATGGTTGGGATCCTTCTTAGTAGTATTATCGGGTCCCTTGATTACTTTTTTTTCGTGTTTGAAAGAAAGTGAAAGACTGGCTAATATAAATATACAGTGAAAGCAATTTAATGCGGAACTTTTCCATTTTGTCGCGGAGAAAGAAAAATACAAAAAAACAAAAGTAGCTCTGCTCTGCTCTGTTCTGCCTGAAAAGCCTGATTACACTACAAGAATAATCTTTCATTTGAATAGAAAGCATATTCATAAAAGGTAAATTCTTTGATATTAAATAACGTTTTGTAAAGAAGTCGACAAAATATGTGTAAAGTAAACAGCAGAAACTCTTCACAAGGACGTGGCTTCAGCAAACATTGACAGAGAGCTTGGTTGGAATTTTCTATACAGTTTTACTGCATTTTACATTTTAATCATCTTTTTCTTCAGTACTTTATATGAACGAGAAAAGCTATACTTGAAGCCTTGAAATGTTGTTTTTGATGCATTTCAAGCAAAAAAATGCTAAATTTGCAAAAGACTCAAAACAAGATTTCGTATTTCATATCTGGGGTAGTTTTAAAATTTCTAAAGACAATTTAATGTTGAATGAAATATGAAAAAGGAATATAAGCTTATAGTACAAATCAAATCAAATCAGCAAATCAGCTCTCAATTAATACTAAAAAAACTAATTTTATGATCATCAAATCGCCAAAAAAAAAGTTAGCCAAAGATTTAGATATCAAAATACCAAATTGTGAGGGTTCATACACCTCTATTGAGAAGAAAAATCATATAAAATACTTAGGAGTAATGATTGACGATAGTTTATCATGGAAATTCCACATTTCTTTTTTGTGCTCACGCCTTTCAAGGAATGCGGGAATTTTCCTAAAACTGAGACACTATTTTTCTCTCGTACAACTGAGACAAATTTACTACAGCCTTGCATATCCT
>OCZR010146159.1:27997-39268 GCA_900234385.1 Anemonia viridis | reverse complement strand
TTTTCCACATGAGATAAGATATCATTACAATACTTTGCAACTATTTTCATCACAGAATCATCATGCATGTGAAATAAATGACAATAATAATAATAAATAATAATAATTACAGCAATAATATCTTATTCCACGCCTTCATTTTCCTATTCTTATTCCCAATGGTGTCCAATACAGACTAACTGCGCATCCCTGGCAACCCTACATGCATCAGTGTACTATTTGACGAAGAGAAGACAAACACTACTACTATATATCATATATAGATCTAAGTAATACTTACAGCTTCCAGCTCCATGTTACGGAGTTTAAATCTTTCCCTTTGGCTGGCGACGATAGGAAGCAGTGAATCAGCAGCTGATCTGTCAGTGCTTTCATCTGTATACGAAAACGATGTTGTTATATTCTTAAAATAGAGTGAATGCATTTATTCCGTGAAATAGATATTATACTAATGTACAGTACATAATAATAATTAGTAGACTCTCATTCCATTGTTCTCTTTTATGTCTATTGGACTATTACTTTTTTACTAAGTATTTTTTTTTTCACTGGTTTATTGATATTCTATACCGCATAGCTAAAGTATAACGCGCACTCTAATAATGGTTAATAAGCGTGCACGAGTGTGCGTCTTTAACACTATGGACTGCTGGTGACGTGATCGTAAGCACGCGCAATGCGATGAAGATTTTCATCGAGACTAGAATGAAAGTAGAAATTTCTTTTACCATGGTTGGCTTCTAAACACTCAAGAAGCTAAAGTCACAGATTTACTTAAAGCTTCACTTTTTCTGTGCTACAAAAGCCTTTAAAATGACTGAATTAATATTCCCCTTCACAGAACTTTCCCTGCACCATCTTGAAAGGTAGCCGTGCCTTTGCTAGAGACATGTAATGTGAATAATTGTCCAAGGTGTTAAAAAAGGTCTCACTGCAAGCTCAACGTTCGTATCTCTTCTATGCAAAGGCATGGCTACCTTTCAAGATGGCACAGGGAACTGTGAAGGGGACAATTGATGCTGAACTGACCTGAAGGTGACATGGTATGCTGCACAGCTGTAGCCAGTAACTCTGTTTCTGACGGAGGACCTGCTTGTCCCTTAACAAAATAAAATGCTACAAATGACTAAATGGAGAAGATCAAATGACGGGGAACAACCATGAGGGGTGATGAGTTTTCTTGTCGGCCCTGTGGGTTTGCAATACTGGGATACTAGAACAAGATGCATAAAAGCGGACTAAGCTTGTTTTGTCGCCACAAGACCTTACACCCAAATGGATTTATTTAAATGTTGACTTATAGAACTGTGTGCGCACGCGCCTGACTCCATGTTGCCATGTTGTCAGGTAATTCAAATCAGCAAGCGCACATCTTTTGACAGCTGATACATTTCCACTGATGAAGATGCCAGACCAACAGCAACCTTGCAATGATCGATTGATAGAGATACCTTGGACAATAAAATTTACATGTCTCTATCATTGCAAGGTCACCTTGCATGTCTTGCTTCGATGCAAAGGCACAGTGAGGTACCTTTCAAGACGGTGCATGGAGCTGTGAAAGTGGATTACCATAAGGTACATACCTCCCCCTGACCACGGTATGCTGTAGGCAGTGCATTAACACTTAGTAAATCACATTCCAGCTGTGTTATCAGCTCTTTCTGTTCAGATATTGTATGCGCAGCTTCCTTGTACTGTTTGTTCAGGTCTTGATATCTGGCTATAGGGTCACAAAATGTATCATTTAGCAACCTTTAATAATACTAACGTCTTGATTACTATGCACAGCCCTCGCACAGCCCTAACAGAAGCTAAGACCCTGTTTAAACGCGGAACTCTCTGAACCTAAAACCACAAGTTTAGTTTTTTGATAAGCAGAAGTCTGAATAAATTATGTTCAACAAAAGTAGGTAGCTCAACCAGCTATTGTTTTCAGCCAATAAAATGTGACTTTTTGATATATATACATACCAGATAATTCCGAGTTTTCTACTTTCAAATTTGTGTTTTCAGATTGTAAACCTAATAATACAGATAGATAATTTAATGTTAGTATTTAACTAGCATTGATTATATGGATATCGATGAAATACAACGGTAGTCATGGCAACAGTGATATCTTCACATTTGATGGATATGATATCTTCGCTGTGCAAAATGTACAAAGTTTTAGACTTTGAATCGTTCATCGTTATCATTATATCGTTCATTAATATCTATATAATAAACAGAACATTTCATGACCGCTTGGAGATACGAATTTTATCTTCTCGTTTTGAAAATCTCTCACTCGTTTGGTGCGTTCCCTCGTGAGAGATCTTTCCAACACTCGAAGATAAAATTTGTATCTCTGCGCGCCCATGTAATATCCTCTATATATTATAAGTACAAACAATATACAAACAGACCAAAAAAATCAGGCACCTATAATCATGGAAACTGTGCATTTGCTGTATGTTTCAATTGAAAATAATAACCAGGTGTCTGGTGCACACAGGATTCGACAATTAACTTTGTGCTTCGATACATAGCCAAATGGCTTTGCAGACACAAGGCATCAACACACTGAATTAATTGCTTACGTTTATTTTTGTCCATAAAAAGAATCTCCAGTGATTTTGGTGTTGCTTCCTGGAATATAGAGGCAACAGGATAAATTTTTTTTGCTACGTTATGTGATGTTTTTGAAATTACAACAAGTTGCTCAACTTTCTTTCCCATATTACAGCCCCCAACTTCCTCCCACCACATAGCTCTATATACCTTGTTCTCCTCTTCTTCAAGTGATGAAGAAAATTCTATCATTTTAAGGACACTGTCAAAATCAAGATGAGAGAAAATCTCTGGTAAACAAGCTTCTTTAATTGACAAGAAAACTACGTTATTCTTTTTTTCATGTGGAACTCACCTTAATTCTCTTTTAACTTCTTCATAATCCTCTTGATGGGACAGTCGCTCTTCCTGTACACAATACAGATCATAAAATAGATTAATGAAAATGAAAAAGAATGGGAGGTAACAGTGACTCCCATAGTGGTTCTTCTTTCATTTGGAATCCAATTGGAGTAACAAAAATGAGACCCTGCCAGTTAAGCTATTTTAGGGAGGCACAGCTTCTGACTTTTAGGTTGAAGATACTGACTCCCCTACATGTACTTCTAACAAAATGTTGTAT
Organism: Anemonia viridis; assembly: GCA_900234385.1. Taxonomy (NCBI): domain Eukaryota; kingdom Metazoa; phylum Cnidaria; class Anthozoa; order Actiniaria; family Actiniidae; genus Anemonia; species Anemonia viridis. The sequence goes on along the minus strand of OCZR010146159.1, from coordinate 36,090 downwards.
TGTGCAAATGCCCCAGGGGTCATGTTACTGCGATTTTCAAAATTATGTGGACACTGAAGATATTAATTGCCAGTCAAAAGATTAACAGTGATTGACGGCAGCGAAAACGCCATTTTGCACGTTGATATTTGAACTTCACTGTCCGCATAATTTTGAAAATCACAGTAATGAAAAAACAGGTTTCTTTCTATAGCTTATTAGTCAGGTTAACACAGTAAAAGTGCTTACAAGAGCTTGTAGGGAAGCTGTCTTTGCTGAGAGCTGTTCTTCAAGTCTGTTAACCTGAGAAATAAAGAAGAAGATTGTCGGTTTAATAAACTATGTAGTTACTAGGACCTTGAGAGAAGGGGGTTCATTTTTCTACCAATCTCAGTAATTGCATCATGAAATCCAGCTTTTCTCAGCAGAGAAGTTTGTGATTAGAAATAGAAGGTGTAATGAGGGGAAGGGGGGGGGGATGTTCAAACCATCGAACCATGCCGTAATGAGCCTTCACTAACAGGTGATATGACTCAACCCCCTAAAACCAATAAAAGAAAATCCTGAAAGACAAGTAGTACATATACCAAAGGCATAGCTCTAGGTCCTAAAACTTGGTGGGCTAGGGGCACTTGGAATAAAAAAAAGTTAAAAAATCAAATTAAAATAAATAAACAATCAATATTACCAAGCAAAAAAAAAAATTGGGGAGGGGATGCTTCCCATATCCCCTTTCCCTAAGCCGTATTCCCTATGCCAGTGAAACATACCTCAAGTGCATTGCCATCTTTTAATCTTGTAATAGTTGCCTGCAAGTGTTGAACATCACTTACTAGCTGTGAGATCTAGAATAAAATACATTTCCCCAATATTAGTACTAACAGTAACTATTTAATGAAATAATCGTAAGCTACATGTATATGGTTCTATAATTTACAGTTGATAGAGAGATGCATGCTAAAACACAAATTGGTTGCTTGTGTTTCATTTGGTCAAATGTCTAAACATTTGCTGTGCACATATCTACTCAGATATCTTAAGAACATGAGTGTTGGTCTGGCTGATAATTGAACCTATGACCTCCCAGGCTATACCTAGTCTTATGAACAACACCAATTGACCCACTTGACTAGGTATTGAGTGAGGTAGTGATTAATGATCTTCATGTATTAAAATACGAACCTGTCTCTCTTTGGCCGACAGCTCATGTTCAAGTGTTGACTTGGACATGGCATCAATTGCTGCTTCCTAAATAGTTTGTCGGGAAATGTAAATCCACACATTAATTTATTAAAGTCAATAGTAGGACTAATGGGGATAATATTGGAAAGGAAGGGTGATCTTCCTGCACCCTGTTTGGACATCAACTGCAGTTTAAAGAAAAAGTCCAATGCAGGCTAAATATTGTCAACATGTTTTAAAAATAGCTTTAATCAATATTTATAAACAAAAGCATTGTTATGATAATATGCCAACCAACATAAGGGTTTTCACTGTTCATTTGTTTTACCAGCCAATCGGTTTCTGGTTGGCACATGAATCACAAAGGCTTAGGTCACACTGAATATCGCGGCTATTAATTACATACCACATTTGTAGTTTTATGATCACTTGTATCCTGAAAAATGACAAAATAACATAAAATTACATGTATTAATGACAAATAATTTTTTTAAATAAATATTTTTAAAAAAATTTCAGAATAATATTGTGAATAAAGATATTAACCTGTAGTACTAATTGTGCTCTGGCTAGTTCTTCTTTAAGGGATTCTACTTCTTTCTCAGCAGATAGTGCTCTCTGAAAAAAACCCACTCATTAGAATATATTCCTAATAATGTTTTGTTATGTACATTTTTGTTGATCAAAACATACAAATTAATATTTTGATAATAAACCGATTCAGCTTGGGTATAAATAAATGTTTTCCCAATTTAGTTCCCATGAGACTAAGATTCTTTGTTTGAGGAGTATCCATATTCATGTGTTTTCTCATGTGTAACCATTAAACAAAACAAATGACCCCCTAGGAGCTGAATTGGGAAAACATTACACCCAAGCTGAATCAGTCTGTTAATACAGCCAATGAAACAAAAAAGAAAACCAAATAAATAAACAAGTAGACAAACAAGCAAGCCGATAGTAAGATGTCAGAACAAAAGATTCAACAAACAATAAGCCACATTATCATAAGCCAAAAAAACACACATTCAACATGATCTTAAAATCTGACTGTGAGGCTTTGCTTGGATGTTACTTCATGTATGGCGCAACTAAATGGATCACTTGATGCAGGTCTCACCTGTTGAGCTCTTTCCACATCTGACTCTAAAATTTCTATTTCTGAGGATCTAAGAAATTCAATGTATAAATTAATGTATTCAAATACAATTAAAGTTGTTTCTTTTAGAGAAAACATTAATATAATATTAAGTGGATGTAGTGTTTATTAACATTGCCATTTGTGATGTAAATGTTGTAACCATTTTTATTAACAATATACACCGTTCTCATACGGTAATGGCTGCCGAGTGCATGAAAATGAGGTCACCCATGCCAGTGATCTTGCAAGGCTGAGCAAGGCTGTTCAAGGCTGAAGGTGAATAGCATGAATTCAAGCCAAAACACAAGTTTTTTTCCATGACTTTTCTTCTATGAACACATTTCAAGTGCTTTTATGTGTTTCCTTGTGAGCTAATGACTGGATGACCTCGTTTTCTTGTACTCAGCAGCCATTATGAGAGAGGTGTATAGGTTTCCTCACTTATTGTAAGTGCTTTTAAATTGGCTGGCAACAATGAACTGAAACAAATATCACCATCATTAAACATCCACCTATTAAGAAAAACTAGCAAAACTAGTGTATTATATTCCAGCATTTATATGAGGAATCCATGGTACGAATAGGAGACAAACTGTACAGTGTTTGGACAATATTGCCATACCTTGCTGCAGTTACTTCATCATACTTGGTTTTGATATCAAACAGTTCAGTCTGGGTGCTGTCCAAGGCTACAGTACATAAGAATTGAATGTTCCATGTTGAAAACATTGAGATGAGATGGAATGAGATGGGATAAGATGGGATGACATGAAACAGGGAGGGATAGCATGACTAACATTGGATGGGATATAGTAGGATAGATGGGATGACTTTAGATGGGGTGGGATATAATAGGATTTGATGGAATAGGATAAGATGAGATGGGAGTGGAATAGGATAGGATAGCATGGGATAGCATGATGATTTTCTAAGATAGAAAAATAGGATGGGATAGGATAGGATAAAATAAAAAGGCATAGGGTAGAATGGGCATGGAATAGAATAGGGTAGCATTGGATAGCATGATGGCAGGCTAAGATAGAAAAATAGGATAGGATAAAATGAAATGGGATAGGATTTGATAGGATGGGACATATGATATAACAGAATAGAATAGAATAGGATAAGAGCAGACCCATATGGGATAGTATAGAATGAAATGAAAGGATGAGATGGATAGGAGATAATACAATATAAGAGATAGGACAGGACAAGCATAGTATTCATGGCATAGTATGGAATGGAAGAAAATTGAATATTATAATAAATTAGACCAAATCCAAAACTTGCACTGATGTGGGGCTTGAATTGTGAACAAAGAGATATGGTGTGAATCGTCACACCAGATCCCTTTGCATCATGAAAGATCCCTTTTCATATCTTAAGCCTCACAGTGCAAGTTTTGGATTTGGTCTATAGTTTAAGTACACTCACCAGCTTGCAGGGTTGCTGTCTTATGTTCTGCAACACCAAGTTTCCGTGCCACAGAAACCTGAGTTTCCCTGAGCTGTTTTTCTTTCTCAGCGAATTCCTTTTGCAATTCTTTTTCCCTCTCTTTGACTTTAGACTAATAGATAAAAAGAACATGATAAATGACTACATGATATACTCTGCACTACGTTTGGACCAACTGATGTCCATTTACTGTAGTGCATGAATAGGCTTATAATTTTGAACAGTCATGGCTTCATGTGTGTGTAAAACCAGTTTGAAAATGATACTGGGCATTACAGAGTGTTTACATGAAATAAAATGGTACGATGTGTTAGTCTTGAACAATGTTTTCAAAACACCACAGTTTTCATTGCATAATGTTGTGTAAACGCATGGCATATCTGACGCAGCTAGTAGAAAATAACATACATTCAAATGAAACCCTGTCCATGTGAATAGGATCAGAACTTCATCAAATGTCAAATAAGAATTCAATGACTGCTGCACTGGATTGTTTGAAACTGAAGTAAGCTACTGTAGCTGATAAGATGTGATGAAAACTAAATCATTCAATGACCTTACCTGCACTCTTTCTTCTATCTTTTCTTCATATTCCTTAATCTTCTCTTTCAACTTGTTAATTGTTACCTCTAATCATAACAAAAGGTACTGTATTAAACTGAAGATGGCATAAGCATGCCGAAACATGTCTTTTAAAATAGTTGTATGATTTTTACAATCATTATCTTTCCTGCTACTATTACGACCTTATCATAACAAAAGGATTACAATATACACTAACGATGATGACAAGGATGAAATAACATCTGTCAGATGCCAGTCATGGTGACTGGACAAATTAGTTTTTAGTTTGGTTATACTGTAGACGTAATGGCAAATTTACCTTGATTTTTGACTTCAGCAAATTCTGTATTGTACTCATCCAAAGTTTCTCTAAGTTTCTTGTTTTCAATTTCATAGTCCTGTGCAAATCACACCAAAGATTTTTTATATGCACAATTAATGTTAATGACAAATATTAAAAATATATTGAGCTGAGAAAAATGTAAGCTTTTACCTGGATCTTTGAAGCTTTTTGTTGGTGAATTTGAGCTTGTTCTAGAGCAGGTAATGGATCTAAAAAAATTTTTTTTTTCATAATTAACTGTTTTTGACAAAAATTAAGCTGCATTCTGATGTGCTGCAAGGGGGATTATTCTCCAAGAACCCTATACTTCAATATATATGTAATAGTTAGAGTCGCTTTCGTATGAGTGGGAAACAACTACGATACTTTTTGTCCATGTTGCAGCCTTATCATAACCGGATCGTAATTCTCGATTCTGATTTGTTGTTAATTTAATTTTACCTCCTCTCTGTGATTGGATGATTTGTCACTAAAACAATTCTTTGTAGGTAGCGCCATATCGTAAGTATGACCTCTGATTGGATGAATTAGGCCGACTTGCTGTATCTTACAAGTACTTTAGCCGTATCATCAGTTCGATTCCTGATTGGATGAATATGGTACTTTTTCCGTATCGTGCAATCCTTGTTGTCGTAAGTTTGATTCCTGATTGGATGAACACGTCAAATCTGTATGATAATCATAGTCGTAGTCTTGTCATGATCGTAAGTTTCCCACTCATACGAAAACAACTCTAGCATGTATCTTACAGTACCTGGGACATCCACAAGCTTTTTGTAGACAGAAAGAAATGCAGCCTCTGAGGCCTTACTTCTCTTGGATAGAGCATCAATCTGAATAAATACATAAATAAACAGTCTTGATTTTGAGTTTCATATTTCTATACAACGAATTGAAAATGAACTGCAGTTCTTAAATTTGAAAAATAGTTGGCCATTAAACTAACTGTTACTAGATTAAATGAATGAATCACAAAAAGATCCATTCAAATCAATGGTACAGTGATTTTCAATATTATGCACCTACAGTATCAATGTCAAGCTTGAGGGGGGATCCCGGGACAAGGTGGGAGCTTTGATTTTGTCTGTCGAAGTTGCCCTACATTGGGAGCGATCTGGCTACAATCAAATCTTCTAACCAAATCCAAATTTCTCCATTTTATTGTTTAAACCCTACCCCCCTGAATGGGACGCTATAGTCCACCGCAGGGCACCCACAAACACTCCAGGTTGCCCTGACAATTTGTTTGTACCCATTAATACACCTGGGTGAAGTGAGGCAATGTATATTAAAGCATCTTGCCCAAGGACACAACGTACCACCCAAGTCGGGAATTCATCAAACCTGAGCCAGTTGACCAAGAGTCCGACCCACCAACCTCAAGGCCACCACATCTATAATTCCGACCTGGGGCTACAAAACATGATCAGTCCCCACCTCGTCCTGGGGTCCCCCTCCTCCTGCTTAACACTGATAGGTGCACATTATGCAAACTTGAAATTTACAAGTTGCCCATTCCAATTTGGTTGTAAAATGGAGTAAATGTAATACTCACATCATACAACAATGACATACTAGCATTACAACAGCACAATGTAACTAATATTTATATAAGCTTTAAAATGTACAGTATAATAGCTAATTTAAACTTATGATAATTAAGCTTACACAATACAGTACATGTTTCTAACCTCTGCTTGAAAGCTCTTCAGTAAAGGTGCTACTTTCTTCCTTAATTCCTGTAAAACCCAGAAAATACTCAAGAATAAACAAGTTGTGCTTCAACCATAAATAAATTAACAGGATTCAAAGCCAATCTTCTCGCAGGACATGCTTAAATTTGTCCTTCCACGTCACCATAAAAAGTGGTAAATATATCTAAAAACCCCACTTTATTTAATGTTAGAACTCAAACTTACATCTGGGGTGTTCTTTTTAAATTCACGGCTGAGTTCTACCAATTTCCTCCTTGACGTTTCGGATTCATCTTGACGGTCTGCGAGCTCTGTTGCTGTTGTATCCAGAGTTTTCTACAAATGCAAAATTGACGTTCAGTTTCCTCTTCGAATATTATCAAGCAAAACGAGTAGTATTTGCGAAAATGTTTAATAACATTTGTAGAATATAAACTGAAAAGGTCTTACGTGTAGAGTTTTTAATATGATTATTACCTGCAGATCTGGAAGATTGAATTCTTTCCAGAAATTCTTCATCGACTGCAGCGAAGCAGCCGCCATGTTGTTTTGGTTGATATTACCCAGCACCCCCTTGCGGACCGTGGGTACATTACATCATTGTCATTCATTGTTCTTTCGATGCTTTTGATTGGCTCGAATTGTCCAATAAAAATGCTCCTTGGATCGTTTCGCGGGAAGAAGTAGGAATCCAAAATGGCATCCATCATGTCGAGTTCTTCAAGAAATGCAGACCCTTTTGCGCGACACCGTAGCCAGTATAAATGCACTACTCCACCTTGGAAAGATACTTATAAAAAGGTTATATATATTTAGTAATCTTGCAGCTAATTTTAGTGGATATGAGGCGCAATTTTCGTTTAAAAATATCTCGCATTTTTCAGTTTTGCGACTGGATAATTTTACTACGTGTGTCTAGTTTGAACCAAAAATGTTAATAATGATTTATAGTAATATTGATATTTCAATATTTTTACCCAAAATCAGATGTCAGAGAAGTAAGAGATGCTAAAATATTTTGAATTTAATTTTCCTTTGGAAAACTTGAGCCAAAAGTGCTGATGCGGTATGTTTTGTCAGCTGTCAATCAAATTTTCAGCAGTTGGAGTTGATACACTTTTAGGAATTGCTGCTCCTTGATTTATACAGGTGCATATTGCTACCTAGGACCTTAAAAGGGAGCATTCGTTTTTCTGCCGAATACAAAGTTACGCATTATCTAGCTTCTCTTGTAGAAATTTGTGATTAGAAGGGGTGAAAGGGGAATTGATTCAAACCACCAAACCACCCCTAGTGACGGGCCTGCTATATCATGCAAATGCAGTCTTGATTGAGATCTTGATTGACATGCCTTGACATTGAACCTTAATAATGAGCCTTATCAGCTTGGGCATAACGTTTTCCCATTCCAAACCACATTGTTCCCTAGAAAATTAATTCAATTCAAACAAAGAACCTTGTTCTCAAGAGAATACCATGTGGTCTAAAATGGGAAAACATTATACCCAAGCCCAAAAGGTCTTTTGAATTAGCTGTTTATAGCATCAATAATTTTTTGTTATTTTCATAGCGTTGTATGGAAAGGCTTCGCAGTGGAAGACAAAGGTTTGTGGACAGGTTCAGAAAGATGGATAATACTGATCCAGCGAATATAAGCTCTGAAGTAGAAAAAGTTATGAATGAAGAATGGTCTCGAATTGCTGGAGAAAACAGTAATTTACCATCATGGAAGCCA
>OCZR010146159.1:11425-27877 GCA_900234385.1 Anemonia viridis | reverse complement strand
ATGACTCAATTAAAGTCCCTCTCTTTGTCCCTTACCCCTAATCATCCAACAACCAAAGATGCGTAAAGGGTGACCAAAACGTCACTGCCTAGTCGGCCTTGGAATCTGTAGAGGCTTTGTACTATCACTCGATGGCAGCCAAGACAGGAAGCAGAAACAATAGGCCTTTCCCAAGATAAGGTCAGATGCACAGGATTCCCGGATGTACATGTACTTGCCAACAGCCGCTACCTTATTGGATGATAATAAAACAATCAAAGACTCTTAAAAGTTCTAATGAGCCAAGAATCTTATTGTTAAATTAGCGCTCTATTGTTGAACCATCCAATAAAACCCATGTCGGCAAGTGTTGAAACTTCATATCCTGATAGTACGTAACCAAAGTGAGGCTTTGGCAAGTACATCAAGGAATGTTTGTGCAGTGACTATCTCGGGAAATGTCTTTTGCATCTGGTCTTATCTGATTTACATAAGACAGAATTGAGTTTCTCAAAAGAAAAAGACTATCATGCTTAGACTTGTCTTCCATCACGTTATAGTGCAAAGCTTCTACTGATTAAAAATGTGACAATTTGATTTGATCTCATAGATGAAATTAAATGTAGAAGAAGAATCAGAGTTAAATGAGATAATAACCATGATGGAGGAAATACAAAAAGAATTGATCGAAGAAGGTAAGAAAATGTGAATATATACTATAAAAACCAATATAACAACAGAAAGTCACACACCCATGGCATTATAGATGCTGGAGAGAAAATATAAAGAATGATGAACATTAGCATTAAGAGTGTCACGAGGCATGTAGATTTATAATACGGCTAGATTCAAGAAAAGATAAACTGTGCAGCCCATGGGGAAAAAGATCATTGGTTTTCAACCAATCAGAGCGCCCGTAATAATCTAGCTATATTATAAAGTTTAACATAAATTACTTGCTAAGTACTTGCACATATTAAAATGATGTTTCCTTGATTGCAAACTTATTTAAAGGGTTATAATGCTTGAAACACCACAATATGACATTCCATTTTTGTGCATTAGAACACTAATGGTAAAAGATATCAAGTTTGCTAATTTTATTTAATAACTAATGTTTAATTTTTTACGGATTCCAGAGCAATTGATATTAAGAGAATACAATGAAAACTTAAGATTTGAAGAGGAATCATTATGTGCAGCCATTGATAAACTGTCTACAGATGATGTGTTATGCCCAGTATGTAAGAGGTAAGATGCAGCATCATAACACATTATGAATAAATCTGCTTTCCAACAATAACAACAGTTTCTTTATTCCAACCAGAAACCCTTTACATCAAAACAAACAAGTTATATTTTGTCAATGTGGGATGAGGATCGACACAGAGGTAAAGTACTGTATGATATTTTTAAATATATTTGAAATATTATATTTATGCCCCACAGACTTTACACCCTGAAGGTTCACACAGTCCTTAGGATGCTTGGGTGACATTAAATTGTAATGCAATGTTGTACCCACAATATTATTGTAAAAACTAAATCTCATTGGGACCACCCTTGCCACATAGCTGACACATGGGAAGAATTCTCATGCTTTTTCAAGTGCCACTGGCGACATCACATGGTCACATGGGTAGTCGCATGGTGTGATTCTCAAATTTTTTTGACTTACAAAATCGATTGATTGATCGATCCACTTGTGTGTTCAATCAGATCATGCCTTAACAGTTTTGGTTTGATTATACAGTATGATGCGCTTGACCTCTCTTATGTCAAAAGCCAGATAGAAGAGTCCATTACTTCTCACAGGTAAGTGTGTAGTCCACTTGACTCTTGAGCCTGGTTCCCACAAATTTATTGTAATCATAACCAAACTATACCTAGGTGTGAAATAAAATCACTGTTATAGCACGACACACAAATGTACAGTATGACCACATTTAATGTATTAACCACATACTTCCATCACTGGCTTTTGTACTTTAAACCGATACATTTGATGTGAAGCTGACCTGGTTTTACCAAATATGACAAGAATATTACCTGATCATCTGGCAGCAAAAATCCTGTGTATAGAAGTGTATGCAAATACATTAAATGTGTCACTGTAGTGAGCAGTATGATACGGAGTCTGCATTTGTTACCATGACAATTACTATTAATGCTTGTGTGAACCAGGTACCTAGCAAAGCATGGTTTAACTTACATTGCTATATATCTGATTTGATAACAAGTTTCTCTCTCTCTCAGGGATGAAGGTTGTTCTGCTGAACCAGAGTTTGTTGTATCAGATGCTGTAGGACTTGGAGTTAGTAATTTGATAACACAGTGCCAGGTAAGGTGTTCTTCTCAAACAGCGGCCATTGGGTATTCATTATTCATTTGTACAGGGCTCCAAATAATGATCAGTGATATGCCGATCAAGATGACCAGCCAACTGTATTTGTCACCAGTCACTGCCAATTTTTGGGCATTCAAAAATGATTGCTAAATAACCAATGATAATTAACTTTTTATTAAATCAGTAATTTTCACCATGAAAAGGTCTGCAAATGTGTGCATTTGATAGCCTCTGACTGATAATTAACCTGCCTTACCAAATAAAGTATTTTCAAATATAACTGATAACATCCATTCAAAACTGTATTTGACCAATCAAGTACAAATTTGGCCAGATTATCATGGAAAGCCGTTATTGCCAAAATTGAGTTTTAATAGGCCAGGTAAAACCGAAGAAAAGAATCAAGTTCTTCTTTTGTTCGCTAGCGAGTTTTATGATTGCATTTTTTGCTAGTGAGAAATGAAACCAACAACAATTCTCGCTAGCGAAAATTACAATGATTGATATTCTTCTATATTTTTCGTTTGCGAGAATTGTGATTATAATGATTCTCGCTAGTGAAAAATGCCATCAGAAAACTTGCTAGCGAGAATATTAAAATCCTATTAATCATTGGCATTTTGGCTTGGGAGAACTTGCAATCGTAAAACTTGCTAGAGAACAAAAGGAGAACTCAATTCTCTTCTTCGGTTTTACCTCGCCTGTTTGGCAGTAACGGCTTTCCATAGACAATGATCAAATTTCAGCCCTGTTTGTATTAAAGTATAATCTTATTGTCTTTTAGACCTGTGGATTTTTGTATATCATCGTCTGAAGCATCATATGGAACACCTGATGACTTGAATATATATATATTTGTAGTGGTTGTGGGGAGGAGTTTAAGGAAATTGCTACTGTATCTGAGAAGATCCCAACATGCTAGATGTAGCCTGCATAGTGGCTAGAGTTTAGGGGGAGGGGGTGGGGGCCCTGTGTAAAGAGGGAAGAGGCGAAATGGGCCACCCATTTCTTTCCACAGGGCACCCGTGGACCCCCTCCCCCCAAACCCCCTTTAGGGCCGCTACACAGGCTATGCCAGTTGGAGAGGGGGCACATAGCTAACAGAGTTTTTCATATTTTATAGTAACATGTACAGATGTAGCAGAAATCATTCAAATGTTTATTAAAGTTTGTAAATAGTTGTTCTAATAATTATTATTACTTAGTTATAAATCCATTAATTATCAAAATGTATTTATTTCATATTAAATTGTCTAGTATTTAGAAAGAGTGTGTCCTTTTGCATCTCTCATTGTCAAGTCTTCACATCTTTAGTACTCTACTGCTGTACCTGTCTTGCTTTTTATTTATTCACCCTTTTAAAAATATGAAACCACTAGCTTACTCTTGTTGCCGATGAAGCGCTCCTCTCAAGGAGTAAAAGCAAGGAAAAGCATTCACAAATGTGAAAACAAAATTTTCCAATTTTCAGTTGGAGCGCTGCAATGCAGGCAAGTAATATACTACAAACCTTAATTTCTGAATAAAAACATAACCAGAGCGGCTATCATTAATCTGTGAAACACACTTTAGAGTGGGTAGAAGTCCTCATAATTCTTTTGATGTTTAATGTGTTTATTTGACTTTTACACTCTAATTAAGACACCAGAATGTCTGCCACTATATCCATCTTGTTTCAAAAGTTGTGAAAACCACTCTAAGAATGCACACACAGAATCATTTGTATACACATTTTTTTAAGATAATGTTATTTGAACAGCTATATCCCCAGCTTATCCAGGGTACACATTAATGAAAGGCTAAAACCTTGAGGGGTATTGTATTTCTTTTCGTAGAAAAATAAACTAAGTTGTGGAACCTATTGCGTAATCGTAATCATAAGCAACATATGCAGACTCGGTATCGCATTTGTCACCTGTGTGTGAACAAAGACAAGCACTGTTAACGAGCAGTATGCTACTGAGTCTGTATGTTGCTTACGATTATGATTACAATGATAGTGTGAACCAGGCTTAAATAGCTAGATTATAATGTTATGATGATAAATAGCTAGTAAAAATATAACAAATACTATATATATACAATAACGAGACATGAAAGAAAAATAAATGGAAAAAATACTGAAAAACTAAAATTATGGTAATTATAAACAGAAAACAGCTGAGATAATGTAATGTTCTACATTATAGAGGACAAAACTTGGGGTGAGTTTCCAGTTATCTTTTGCAACATACAGCTAGTACATTGAATAAATGTTTCCCCAGATTAAAGATTCTGCTCTTTTGTCAGAGGGTACAACTTGTCGTGTGATATCCCTTATATCTGGGAAAACAACTAATTTTCTCTTGTTGACATGTACCTTTCTGTAGATGTCCCACAATCCCTTATGATCCAAGCATGTGGCCGAGATCAGGGTAAAATTTGCATATTTTCCATTTATTTTTATGCAAATTATACCCTCACCTCGACTTCATGCTTGGATCATAAGGGATGGTGGGACATCTATGGAAAGGTGAATTAATTTAGCATCTTAGTAATTTATGTAAGATTTTCATCGTTTTGGATATGGATATTGCATGCATATTAGCGTCGACAATGCACGGCAATGATTGTCCGTTAACAGGGGCGTATCCAGGGTAGCCTGGGGTACATGTCCATGACTTTTCTTCCTATGGTAATAGTTTACTTGTTGTTATGTCGTGATTTGGAAGACGTTTCAATAAACCTTCAAATTGTTTTCCGATCAAAGTCAGGTCACGGATAACTCACAGATCTAGTTCAGGGAAGCTGATTTTGCTAGTCGGGTTTTGTGGATGGAGAAAAGAACACTGGAGAACCCGAGGAAAAACTCTCGAATCAAGGCAGAGGCGCAAAGGTGCGAATGTTGCTCGTATTACCACGTGCGCAGAGAGTAGAAAGAGCTTCAACAGTTTGTGTAAGAATGTCGCGAAACAAAATTTAGTTCTTAAACGACTCTGGCACCACCGGATATCCTGGATACGCCCATATCACGCAAATAATTGTTTCACTAATATATACATTAGTATTAAGACTTTAGAGAAAAGTGGGATATGCTAGTCAATGACAGTCTCTTTTGATTCCAAAATACCATTCCAAAGGTTAACGGAGCCGTTGCTTGTGTGAAAATGCGGTTTTGGTGAAGTAAAACCATGATCAGATGCTGAAAAGAAAAATATTACATAAAGTTACATATGAACACATTGCGTTCTGTTAAGGCGCAGGCACATGGTGCGACATTGTGCGCAATCTTGCCGACAGTGTTGCTGAAGTAGGATTGCCTGTATTGATTGCCTGCAACATTCTCCGTAGCTTTACCCATGTAGTACCTAAAGGAACACGTTCTGCGCAAACTTTTATCGATGAACGCGTCCAATACACCGATCCCGAAATTATTGTTCTACCTCCCAAGTTACTGTTGGTACGTCGGACAAGCTAAAATGGATTATCCATATACAGCACGGAACAGACACCGATCGCTAAAATATGTTTATGTCTAACTAGAATAAATGCATTCTATAGGAATAGTTAGAAAAGAATCGATGAGAACTAAAAATTGTTATAAATTCGAGTTTGTTCTGCTCGGACATTCTGTACTCCATTGGGAAAACTACCCATTGTTTGGTGGTCATTCAAGCAGAGCCGGAATAGGTCTATACCGGCTGAGAAGTGGAACTGAAAAGACTGGCAAAAATAAGATGAACTCACTTTCCTCACTCTTCGGATCTTCCCAATACATCTCGTACACACGCTCTTTTTCTTTTATTTCTGACCCATAAATTACTAAAGTGATAAGGGTAGATCATGATCAAGTTCTGAACTCGGAACACTCCCAAAATCTTTTAATAAACTCATGCGTAGCGGAATCATTACCTCATTATTGATCCTATAATACAAGACAATAATTTCAAACACAATTAAAGATATTAGAAAATACTTCTTTACTTACTGCCCTGACTTGAATTGATGCTGATGTTTCCAGAATCTGAAGGGATCGACTGTGTGGGTCTTGGTGAGTTGTCTTCTTCATCGTGTCCGGTCGTTGGCGCCTTTCTTTTGGATTTTCGAATGTAGTAAATAAGAACGCATATGATAACAACGAGAAGAAACCCTTGACCAACCAGTAACGTAATGAGCAAGCGTGAATTTGGGCTTTCTGGAAGTGAATACGAAAAATTTAAAGAATTTATTACTTGTAGTTTGAGTTGAGCGAAAAATAAACAAGCTAGGGAAGTAAAAACGCACACTAAACTGGCCTTGTTTTATGGGGATAGTAAGAAACCTTTGACTCACGCTTCATAATAACATTGGAATATAGAAGTTGAGTTAGTCTTTACGGAGGGAGGAGGTTTTATAAATCATCAACATTTGGGAATACATTTACAAATTCAAAATGAACACAGAATTTCATTTCCAATAGAAAACAACGTTACTAGATGACGCTTGGTCTGAAAAGAAAAATGCCTCTCCGGCCAACATGCACTCGAAGGTATAGTATAGGGGAATTCAGTTGAGTCTCACCTTCTTTGGGGTCTCGTCGTAATAAGGCTTGTATATCAACACACTCGCATTTTTCTTTGTCAAGTCCTTTCTCTTTTCTTTGGCATCTCTTGACTATTCTTTTGGAGCAAACACAACCGCACGCCTCGGTGCTCCAAACCTGAAATATTACAAAGAGATGATAACTAGCGGAATAAAGAGCTATCGAGCTAAGCAGATATATAGCATAACTGCGCTTCCCCAAAAAGTAATAAAGAAAGGATAGGATGGGATGGGATGGGATGGGATGGGATGGGAAAGGAATTGAAAGGAAAGTATAGGAAAAGCAAATAAAATCATAAGAAAGAAAAGGATATCCCGAAAGCAAATAAAATCAAGAGAAAGAAAAGGAATTTCAAATATATAAATAACCAGGCCAAGCGCGGGTTTTGGCGGGAAAGTATTTCCTGCACCTATCAACCCATCAACAAAATCCATAGAGAGAAGCCGATTTTAGTTTCAAAGGGCTTCTGGTGAAAAGGGGCAACATTCCCCCCTCCCTCCTTCAAGCTTGAGAAGAAGTCGAAATGTTTGGGAATTTTGGGAAACAATTATTTATTTACCTTGTTTGGCGGACAAACCTCTGGCGCTTTGTTACACTGACAGCGACAAATATCGCGCCTCCATCTGAAATTGCAGTACAAAATAAATACTGTATTCTTGTTACAAGGATTTCCTCCCTCCGCAAAATATAAGTATGAAAATGTAATTCGATACTGACTTTACAGCGCGCTATGGAAATGCATGAAAACGCCTTGATTGACGCCAGTCTACCAAAACCTACTTCACACGACGATGGCAAATATATAGAGTCTCTATTCCTAATTTACAGTTTCCGGTGCCATCTTGAAAGGACGTAGTCGTGCCTTTGAGTGGAAGCGAGATGAACGGAGAGCTTGCAACGATAGAGGTACGTATGTACGTCAACAGAATATGAACCAAGAGTAGGAATCTCTCCTATGTACTGTTTAACAATCATAGGCACTGTTTGATATTTGCTCAAGTTTTCTCTTGTTTCCCTTGTGACGACTCTGCTCTGCTGAAGATGAGCGTGCACGTGTTGATGATTTAATAGAATCGATCGTAAAATTAGCATCAAAGCGTGCTCATGATGGGGCACGAGGATTCCTTTTCTTAGTCAATATTCTCTGGGATATGTGGATAATTGTCCAACTGAGGTGTTAAAAGGTCTACTCTATCTCGCTTCGACGTACGCAAAGGCACTCCTACCTTTCAAGATGGCGCAGGGAACTATATGAAGGGACTAGCGTAAGGTTCGCTCCGCACTTGTGATTTGGAAGCACTATATAGAGCAGATTTCGTATGAGTGTGAAACGTACCGCGCCGTGCTATGTCAGTGTCGCTGCTGTGATTTCTATAAATTTAAAACATTTGAAATTTCTGCCGTAACACTGTCGTGCCGTGACCGTGCCGCCGTTTTCACAGTCATATTTGCACTATGGTTAGCTCTCGCTCTGTATATACTAAAAACTAAATTATCTACAATTACACTAAGAAACAGTATCGCTCATGCATATAGTATCAGGTGAACTTACATGAAACCTGGTTTGCAAGCTAGATCTTTCGGGGGTCCATCCGGGTATCTGCACCTACAGCGGCAGTTTGCAGGTTCCCACGATTCTAACTCCAGATTACAGCTATCAAACGATGCCACACACATACACTTGCACTCAGTGTGGTTGGTCATGGTCACATCCACGAGTTTATTCCGCACTATATCATGGAATTGGATCTTGACTTCTTCTTCAGCGATGGGATTACATCGCTGATTTCCAGGGTGGGTTGGGCACGAGCCACCGCATCGGTTGAGAGTTGCGAAGAAGGGGTAGTAACGATATTGGGGTTTGTCAACATGGACAACTGTCGGTCGAGGTTCACAATAGGCATGAGTACCACTGCCATCCGTACCTGCATATTCAATATTGAATTTTGAGTGTGTGCTGGAGAAGAAGAGCTCATCCAACCCCGCCGGAAACAAATGTCAATCTTACATTCTCAGAGATGGAATTCTTTCATTTCCTTATTTCATAACATGGCCTGAAAGGCGAGTTCGCAGGCTCAGACAAACTTCCCTTATCTGCAGTCCCGAAGTGATTCTGGTAGCGGAAGTGAAAATGAAACAAATGAAAACTTGCGACTCAGATGTTGAAGATTCAGCACAAGACAGGAAATGACGTCAAGCTAAGTGAAACCCAACAAAATGTCAACGTCAACAGTTTATGATAAAAGACCGGGAAAATCCTCATCGGCGCAAGATGAAGCAATAATATTCTTATTTTCATCATCCCCAACAGTTGCTTTCCAAATCAGAGCTCGAGGATAAAATAAAATTAGAACTTTTCAAAACACAGTGGAGAAATCATTTCTCAATTCATGACTGAAATAGTGGAATATATGTGCAGTTATTTCACTGAAAAAGGTTGTTGTCTTGTGAAAACTTAATGCGATAACTTATTGTGAAAAATTGAAAAGAAGGAAAAGGAAAGGAAAGAACAGAAAAATATAAGAAGAAAATAAGGAAAACGAAACAAACGAACAAAAGAAAGGTTATACAAAAATATAAAGAATTACAATCAAAAGAACGATCAAACAAACGTTGACCATGTCATGAGTGCTTTCAATTTGTCGGAACTGGCCGTTCATTCATATATAAAGATAATATTAATATTAATATTGATCATACTGTCCAGCCTTATATTGTATCCACTATTCTTGGGCTAATGGAATGTATACTATAAAACGTTAGGGAGAAATATCGGAAAAAAGCTTTAATTTTCCCCTTTTAAATTGACGGTTCTGGCCGGCCAGCTCCCTTGTATCATGGTTACTGTGGCTCATAGAGGAAGTATAGTCAGCTCAGAAAGTTAAGGAATTATAACAAACTTACTTTCAAAGCCAATGGCGATAATTAGTAGTACTCCGAGTACGTGCAGGATCCTGGAAGATGGAATCTTTTCCATAAACATTGAAGTCTGTTTTGTCTTGGTTTCTTGGGTTGATTATCTGCCAAAAGAGAACAATGTCTCAACATGTACACAACAATTATATCTTCAATTAATAAATTGATTATCGTTCAGAAGGTGTTTTTCAAGCTATATAGGAGGAAGATCCGGCTATTTATTGCTAAATGATAAACTTTTCTCGACGTGTGAATAGTCACGTGAAGAAACGAAAGTGGTTCAAAACCCCCAACTATTTATGTAACAATATATCACTAGCTCGGTAAATGTAAAATGTGCTGAAAGGAAAGTTATTCATAAAATAAGGAAATGGTATATTATGTTTCGTAAAAGTTCGAAAGTGCAACTAAAAAGACAGCTAATTTTTTGTAAGGAAACCAAAACTGCTGCTGACAGTACTGGAAATTCCTGGGACCTACAACCACATCACTTCCTTATACAATCTCAGAAGGTAATTGATGCCGGGCCAAATGAACTGAGAGATACTAGACGGACCCAGAATATTGGATGACAAAACAACATATACCAAGACCATGACAGCAATGACACGTCGATGTCTTTCAGTTAGATGAATTTTTTGTGTATCTATGAATAATGTACATCATGGTAATATGTCTATATTTTATTTAAAGTTCCTAGCTGGCATTATCATCATCATCAAATATTTCTAATGCGCAAAATAACATTTGAATATGATCTATATAATGCGCTCATGACTTCATCGTAATATACACCGACGCGCATGTGATCAAGGGACGTCCGGTCAACGTAACCATGTATGCTTTTTGAAGACGACGGAAGACGCACATGACGTACACTACGTACAATACGCCTTCTATGGTCATGTTTGGGAGCTGTACTCGCGGTGCGCATGGCCGGCACACGAACAACACACGAGAGCATGTGTCTCTTGCTTAAAACAAAAGAATGGAAACGAGGTCAGGGCCATGAGCTCGATATAACAACAGGCCATTTACTGCCATATTATGAAATGAGATTAAGGAGTACTGTATCAGCAGAGATCATTTCAGTAAAAAAATATTCTTAACTGAACGTAACTACTTCCGGCTTAGAGTGAAAGTGTGTGTATCCCTTACACATGACGTCAAAGCAACTCAATTTCAAGGACAAAACATTTTACAGTCTCTTGAGAATCGGACAGGAAGACCCCCACTTTTTTCAAATATCCACTAAAGTTTACCACTCAGACCCGCACTTCCCCCCACGTCTTAGCTCCCCTCACTTTTTAGGGTGCTCCGCGGTCCTTGGTGGCCCTATTGTCACAAGTTTGTCCTCCAAATCATAGAACTATGATCCCTGCAAAAGGTCTAAATCTTCCGTGTTGAACATGTATATTGTGTCATTTTTTTCTAGAGTGGATTTTGTATGAACACGGCACGGTTACGGCAAGGCGCGGAGACGGGAAAAAGTTAGAAAAGTAAAGACGTCATGTACTCAACTTTGGCATCGTGAGATGAAATGGGAAAAAATAGGTCCCTGCATGAAATCTTACATCAAACAGGATTACAATCAAGGGTGATAGGGTAGTGCACTCATATAATTAAGCATTTTTATAATTCACCTGCCGGGTACTACCTAGGGTACGGGATTGATTCAGGATTGGATTATGGATAGACTTAATTCGCTGCATCTTGAAGGACCCAAAAACGTTTATGAGAAGTAAAAATATGTATTGCAAAACAAAGACCTACATCCATATAGTATGCCTCACACTTAGAGTGGAGTGGGGTTGCGTGGGCTACAGTCCCACTTAGTTCACTACGCCATATACAGTCATTCTCAAAAAGGTTGTCCAGGTAAAGTCGACATCTTGTCAACAATAAAGTCATTTGCATATACCATGATCTCTTTAATTTCTCACGAAAATTGTGACTTTTGCTACAAAACTGCAGTGCACTGTACACATGTAATGTATTCTCGTATTTTGAATTCAAATTCAACGTAAGATAATAAAAATGTTATGTATGCAAATGACTTTGTTGTTGACAAGATGTCGACTTTATCTGAACAACCTTTTTGAGAATGACTGTATATCATCACATGTTGAAAGGTATAGCCGTGCCTAGCCTCTGCTTCCGCCGAAGCGAGACGAGTTTGCAATGATATAAACATGTGATTACATAAGGTCTCTATCATTGACAAGCTCACCGTTCCTGTTGTCTCGCCTTGATGCAAAGGCACACCTATTTTTGGTTCGGGTGTTTTGCGTCTTTTTTTGAGGCTTGGTGGTTTTTGACCTCGATACTATCCTCGAAAAACAGTCATTTTTGGGGCTGATATAAAAAGCATATGCGTTTTAGGAAGCCAAAAACAAAGTTTTGACGCGAAGCATGAATTATAACTTTACGTAAATGTCATAATTAAGTTAATAATTATTTATACAATTTCTCATTCATCAGTCAAAAGACAAAAAATTAATATGCATACACAGTTAATTCCGAAACTGCTTCAAAACAAATGCTTGACTGATAAAGTATTGACTGAGGATTGATTGATTATTACAATTACTATTGAAATTCCTATCGTACCTGTTCACAGCGATAGTAATAAAGGAATGTTAATATACATTCCAACATTTACTTTACTCGTACTAGAATGCTCGTAGCATTATCTTAATATGTTCTGCCCCAACAGAAGACAACAGGAACGTTGTATTGATATTGTAAAGCGTAAAAAATTGAGTAACTTAGTTCAAACAAGAAAACAACTCCAAAAGACAGCAAAATCTTGGCATTATTCATGTCACCATCAGTTATTAAGTAATTGCGCATTTGTAGCCTAAAAGTGTTACACGAGACTTGATCAAGAAGTATTCATTTTCACCAGATTTAATGTTGAACCAACAGGCATTCTTATATAATTCATTTGTGTAAGTACGATCGATGAAGAATTGTGCTGTATAGCACATTTGGAAGCCCTTTCAGTGTATATTTTGAGGTAATCGTAAGTTCCGTTCCCTAGTTGAACGCAATTAGCAAGGTACAAGTCAAGAAAATGTGTACATCATTGGATTGATACTTTATATATCTACACGAGGTAAATGGAGCTTGAGAACGCTTATATAAAGATACATTTAGTACAGCCAGTATGGCTACGCGATCGAATAGCTTCAATCTAATCCTCGTTTGGAGCAAATGAACTCATGACCTGTTAACAGTACACGAGCTCAAATATTAAAAACATAAACTGTTCATACCTTTACCAAACTTCAAACTTCGCTACCACAAACCCTTCCTTTCCTTGCCGTTCATTTTAATCAACAAGCGAGGCTGATATGTACACCGTCACGGACACAACTAATGAGTTCCTGCGAATAAACTATATCACTCAAGCAGCGCGAAAATTATGCACAGGAAGTCTGGGAGGCTTCGAAGATACGACAATCACTACCCACCCCACCCTACTCGAAAAAACAACAAAAAATATTTTCCCCAAACAATGCATGAGTATAAGTTGTCAGCAGCTTCAGAACGTGCTCATAATTGGAATCTACCGTCTCAAAAATCTATAATGAGGTTTTTAAAATTCCTTCAAAATTTGACAACCAAATTTTTGAAATTCCACAAATTAATCACATTCATTGGTCAGCGGTCATACACAAAGGATTTGTTTTGAGAGTCGTGTGTATGATGTTGGTCCGATATGAAACAAAATTTTCCAAATAATCCCTGGTATTTATCTTGAGATCTTCGCACTTTTTGGAAAGCCAAATGACAGTCGCAAAATGCCTAAGAGTTTTAACGTCAAAATCAGTACGATGGACGCGGAACTGGAGTTCCCGATCGAGGTTAGTTCTAACCATTACATCTAAGATGTATCATCTTTTTGTTTTGTAGTGATCGACTGCCTTATCGTTCTCTGTTTTATATTTCTTTGATTCTTGCTTATAGAGACAGACCAAGGGAAATGAGTTATTTGATTTGGTAGTAAGAACTCTTGGGATTCGAGAAACCTGGTATTTTGGACTGGAATATAGAGATTCCAAAGGGATATTGTCATGGCTTCAGTTGAACAAAAAGGTTGGCAGATTACACCTTTGTTTTTTACCATTATGTACTGCATGTTTTTACTGCTATAAAATGATGCTAATTGTGAAAGAATTAGTGTAAAATAACTTATATTCCTATTTTTAATAATATCTTTCATGAGTAAAGTTGGTACAAAATTGACAGAAAAATTATTTGAAGTGGAAGGAAGGGAGGAGGTGTGAATGAAAGGGAGAAGTGAAGGGAGAAAGAAAACAGAAGGCAAGTCAGAAAAACGTATTGATACCAATTCAAATCAAATAATGTTTTGGATCAAGTGTGGCTATTGAGGAAATTGTATGTCCATATATAGTTCAATCTCTGGTTGTATGTATGCCTCACACATTGATTTCAACTTCAATTCTCTCTAATTCATAAGGTTTTGGCTTGAAATACCCTTTAAAATGTAACCTTGATTGGGAAAAAAATGGGGCTGGAAAGAGTGGAGGGAGGGGGGAGGTTAAAAGTGCAACTTTTGTTTCCAGAAAATTTTGAGCCCTAGCCCTGTTGATCCAGTAAACATAACTATAATACTGTGTTAGAAAAGTGTATAGTAATGCACAGAATATTTAGTTCTATTTGCTAATAAGCTGCATCAGGGGCTACATGGGAAGCATGGAAGCATTAGGCTAGGAAAGCACAGGAGTGTTGAGAGTGATCAATTGTTTCTCAGCAAGGTGACCTGAGTCATATGAGTAGACTGAGTTGTTTGTTGGTTCTCTCCAGCTGCATGTGCTTCGAGGGTTTTTGTCCAGGTACTCCAGTTTTTCTCTCTCCACAAAAATCAAATTCTAAATTCCAATTGGAAAGAAGTAGAAGAAGAAGAGCCACTCTGTGGAATCGAATCCACTGTTAATTCTCTTTTATTTTATTTTTATTTTTATTTTTAAGAATAATTCTAATTTGATACTTCTATATTTGTCTGCAAAACAAGGTCAGAAGTCACAATGTTGCATCCAGTAACCCCATGGTTTTCCATCTGCGTGTGAAGTTTTATCCTGAGGATGTGGCAGAGGAGCTCGTCCAAGAGATCACCAAGCACCTGTTCTTCTTACAGGTGAAAGAAGCCATTCTCAACATGGATATCTTCTGCCCTCCTGAAGCATCAGTTCTTCTTGCATCTTATGCAGTTCAGGCTAAGGTCAGTCATAGATTTGTATATTAATCATGAATGCAACAACCCAAATTTAGATTTTTTGACATGCTTATAGCTTGTAAAAGTTAATATAAAATGTGTTTTGAAGTGATCACATATTTAAGGTCTTGTTACACTGTTTCTTGTTACACACAGAAGTGAGACTATAGGTGTTACGTATACACAGCAACCTGATCTCAGCAACTTACAACGCATGACTTAACAAATATGCCTCAGAATAATTTTGTGAGAAACTTGCTGGAGGGGTGTGGCGATTTGCCAGTTGCTGTGATCTGATGTGAAAAGTAGAACTGAGTTCTACTCCGTTCTATGCTTTAACACCCCACAAACATTGTGAAACAGCCCCTGTTGCACTGTGCAATTCTCTCAACGGTATTGCAAGACAAGGCACACAGTGCATACCGACCTTTAGAAACAGATGTGTCCCATATCACAGTACTAATTAGTGTTTAGTACTTTATGGTCTTAGCTTTTAGCAGTTTTTGTATCACTATCACACTGTGATAAGCTCATATGAGTTCAGCATCATTTTTAAAATTATGTTATCATAATACTATATATCTATCAATTGCAAATGAATATAGAAAATATATATCCAATACATTGTTTCTAATTTTCAGTATGGAGACTATGAAAAAGACATTCACAAGCCAGGATTTCTTACAAATGAACATCTTTTGCCACAAAGGGTAAATTCAATAATATTGTTGTTACTTGATCATGCCTTAACTTAAAGCAGATCTATACAACTATAAGAAAAATTCATGGCCGCATGAAACGTTACTGGGAGGTGGGGGACTCATTCCATAAACTTTTTTAGTGAGGGGTGGCCATGGGGAAGGGGCATACAAACCATACAAACTGCCAGGCAAATCTTGAGGTATTATTTCCCTTCTAATCCTATCAATATCTTACTACTAACTAAAATATGATTTTTTCCTATGGCTTTTATCTTTCTTCAACAGGTTCTTGATCAGTATCAAATGACATCAGACATGTGGGAAGAAAGAATCACTTCTTGGTATGCTGAACATAAGGGTTTAACAAGGTAAAACATATCAACAAACATGTCACACATACGTATGTCAACCCACACATTTGATCAGCACTGATGAATACTCAAAAATTTTCTCATTCAATCTAGGGATGAAGCTGAAGTTGAATACCTCAAGTTGGCGCAAGATCTTGAAATGTATGGAGTAAGATACTTTGAAATTAAGGTAAATATTGAGGCAGCAGATGATAAAGATGACATGTATATGATATAATTGCATGGTTTCTTGCAGCTGGTGATCTTCCTGGAATTAAAAGTTGCACCCTTCCCCCCTTCTATCACCATCACCATCACCATCAGCATCACCACCACCGCCACCGCCACCACCACCA
>OCZR010145248.1:0-14306 GCA_900234385.1 Anemonia viridis | reverse complement strand
TCCGGTGACATGCATGCATTCTGTTTCTCGTTACCCACATTCAACCTCGGCTTGTTTTACTTCTACGACCCATTCAAGCCATCTTAAAAAGTTTAGAGGCTTTTAGAGTACAGTTCAACCCACATTTTTGTATTATTTTCACTTCTTTATTCTGTTCCTGGTCTATTTTCATGCAGTTGTGTTCAGTTTGAAGCACAGTTTGACTAACTGATATTTTTTGATCGAACACCGACTCACTTTTTAAAGACACTCTCTTTGTTTAAAGACGTTCTATTTCCACTCATTTATTCAATACACACACAAATATACTACGTTCAGTAACTGCCAAGTGATCTATACCGTGTCAAAGCAAACCTTTGCATTGCCTATACAATATATCTATTCGAACTGAGCCCCATTTTCTTTCTCCCTACCCTGTTTTTCTAATGATACATTTTCATGATAAACTCCGGGATTTGAGACGAACAGGTAAACCACCGAAAAATAGAAAACTCTGCAAATATCTATCATAATTTTCAACTAGTACTGAAACTCTCCCTTGAATTCCGTACAATTTCTAGCCCGGCTAAAAACCTTCCCAAGTATTTTGAAGTCAGCAAGGAGTGTTACACTGCATGAATGTTAACGTAGGATGTTGGGAAACGTCTGTTCTTAGAGCTATATCGAGTAGTAATATTCTCTTTGGAGCCTTTTTTACGTGGGTGATGATTGAAATAAAATTGTCGCCACAAGATATGCAAGAGCATTCTCATTTACTCCAGGCTACGTGCTCACCAAGATTGCCTGTGGAAACAGAGGATCGGAAGACGAGATCTAAAGGTATAGAGTTGTACATAATCTGAAACTAAACTCTCTCGAAGATAACTTTATTGTCATGTACTCATAATTGCAAACTTTAAGAGTTTCTTTCCAGCTTAAATCGACATTTTTTTCCAGCTTAAAAGAGAGTTTATGTTTAACAATTTAAGTTTGTTTCAGTAACGTTTCCTTAATCGGGTACTAGAGTCTTTCGCTTAGTTGTCGACCAACTTCCTGCTTCGAATATTTTCATTGCATATCCACTGCAAATCAAACCATCTTTGCTAAATGTCTCGACCGCAAATTTGACCTCAAAATTTGATAACCTTTCAAAAAAAATCAATTTCTTATGAATTTTTTTTCTGAGCTTTTGATTTGCGTGTTATAGATTCTGGAAGGTGCACGTTTTTCATCTTCTAAAAAAGTAAGTAGGTTTGAAAATAGATGTTCCTGTTGGCATCAAGTATACTAATAATGAATACACCACAGATATAGTCCCAGGAATAGCCTAGGGTTCATCGTAATCAGGCTCTCTTCTCTACATGAAATTGGTATTTAAGTGAGAATGAGAGAGATGATTAAACATTACATAAGTCTCGTTTGGAAGTGAGTATTTCCAGCGAAAGACTGGTGATTGAAGAGAATGATGGTTAAGAATCTCCGCACAAACACCGGCACTATTACGAACATAGCGTAATTGCACTTAGAAAAGGAAAAAAGGTATTAGAATATATTCAGCTAAACATTGAGATATAAATTACTATCCGAAACATATCTTTAAACGCTTAATCCCTCCGTCTAAAAACATCTTGGTTCTCTTTTTATCACAGTCCCCGCTAACAAAAAATTGATGCCGAACAATCGAATCAGTTTTATTTTTGATTTGCTACAAATGGCATGAAGAATAATTATTTCCCGGTACATTTTCGGTTGAAGGAAGAGCCCAGAATACATATCACTAAGGCAAATAAACTGAAAGTCTTATAATATCCAATCTCTTGCCCCCTTCAATTTTACATCGCCATTGTCTAAAACACACAGAAATGACAGATTGACGTCACGGTGACGTCACCGCTCAACTTATCTACCTTTTGAAGGCTGTATGCTAATGAGGTATCGACCATCAGAAATAGCAACAGGAGACTTTTCACCTGCTCAATTCTGGATTTCTACGTAAAAGAAGCGCGAGTATTCCTTTGTGGGGGCGGTTAAAGCGTGGGTTGGTGATTCTAAATATGAACTACTATTTCTGGTGACGTAATCCAGTCAACGCCCGAGTGAAAAGTGCCTCCAATTCTGGAAACATTGACTGGATCTCCTACACCGCTCCGCGCACTCAACACTTTCGCTCTCTGCCGCTGTCGCTTCTCTTGGAACACGCTACAGAATGCACTAAGGTAGGACAGTTCTTTCTATGAAAGTCTCGAGCATTTTTGGTAAATATTGAGCCATTTTTGAAGGACAAATTCCCGCTCTTCCCCTCATGAGTTCAATTTTTGATCGACAAGGGGAAATTGGCCAGGGAACTCGAGCGAAATTTCTTCTGAAATAATACCTCTACAGATGTCTGAATCGTACTGTAATAGTCTTTATTTGTATCCGAATTTGCTTACATGAGCTATTTTTGTTCTTGAGCTATTAAATTTTTTTTGTCAAATGCCGGACTCACTTTTATCGTTTTAAAATGTATAGATAAAGTATACATATCTTCTCAGCATCTAAGAAAATACAGTAATGATTTTTACAATACGTTTTTTATTTTTCATTTAGACTCCATTTCTTTCTTGACAATCCGTAGTAAACAAATTGCCCCAGCTTGCTTCAAAATAACTCATATCTTGATTTCCAAACAAACAGAAGTTCTGATTCTAAATCAACGAAACTATCTCTCAATTTTTTTCTAACTAATAGCTAAATGAGCCCAGAAATTAATTATAATTTCAATAACTTATTTTTTAAGTTTGTCACGCAAGGGATTGAGCATGCATACAATTACAAAGTGGTCAGTCCAAACTGATTTTTAATAAAGTTAAACATAAAAATTGCAAAGCTGCAAATCTCGCGGGTTAGATTAAAATTATATATGGCAAGTCGAGTTATTTTTATGAGGATTTGCTAGCGAAAATAGGATAAAATAACACCTTGTTTTGGAGTTCCAAGTACGTTGTAACTTGATCTCTAAAAAAATAAATTTTATTTTTCCCAACTAAAAGCTAAATCGGGAAGAAAGTAAAGAAGAAATGAATGAAAAAAAAAACATTTTTTGACTGAAAATTTTTTCAGAGTGAATCTTTTTTTTCGAATCAATAAAAATCACCTTGTCGGCAATTTTGATAGTATAAGAGTTCCTTTTTTCACCTTGACCGTTGACAACCTGTACACCACTCCCACACGTCGTAAGACCGAGTAATCTCATTTATAGTTAAATAAACCTATTTAGAATGTGAAGGAGTTAGTGTGTACGTAAATAATGTCAAGCTTATTGACTGGCAGCGCCAACCGCAAGTCAAGTCGTGCGTTCGATGTGTCTGAGCAACAAATTACTATGGATATATGAATATCGATCACATAACTAAATATGAACCAGAATTAGGACGGAAATAGCTCGCACAATAGAGGGGGTAATCTTCCTGGGCTTAGATACAACTGAGGAAAATAATATCAAAAGGCAAAAAATGCTAAAAATTACAAAGAAAAACACAGCGAAAATTCTCCGCCTACGAAGACAAATTGTGAGAATCATGGCTGAGAACCACCAATTGAGAACTTCAAATATTATTTTTATAGTTCAAGTCCTTACCTAATTGACTCGAACATATGGCATGGGATGATATTGTACGGCGATCAGCAGTATCCGAGCCATTTTGTTTAACACACGGATTAATAAGGATTCATGGATGATTTCATCGCTCTGGGAATGCCGGGAAACCTTTAGTAGATTATGAAAGCTTTAGAGGACTTGAGATACATCAGTTGTGTATTTTTTCTCAAGCTTTTGTTCGGAGAACACAACTTGTTTATCAGAAATATTAATTTCTTGTAAACTGCCAAACTTCAAGTCACAAACCAATTTCTGAACTTCGGTACGAAATTCAGGAGTTCCGGATAACGAACTTCGGTTTGAAGTTCCGAAGTTGGCGCCAACCTTCGGATCTTCCGAACCAAGTTCGGAACGCGATCGTGTAAACGTAACTCAGGTGAAACCGACTGTAAAATTACATTTCTTAAGCGCAAATAGAGGCTTTTTTTTAGCTTATTGAGACAATTTTACGAAATTAAGAAATCAAGAGCGCAAATTAAGTAATAGTTCCAAGTTCGGCTAGGGCGTTCAAATGAAGGCAGTTAAATTGACATATACTCCATTTGTGAGTACCTTTCCAGTTTGGTACTCTTGTTCTCTAAAGAATTCAAATAAGTTGTCATCCTTGATTTAAGAGGGCCTAGCTAGGGTAGCACTTACCAGTTCTTCCCCATTACTCACGCGATATCGTAATACGATTTTTCCGCGGAGAACGTGCCTGAGAAATCCATGGAATTGGCCTTAATTGACGTCCAATGTCTACCTCATCATTACGGTAATCAAGGATTTCGCGCGTGTGATCGGGAAGCGCTGTAAACAACCAGTGGCTAACCACTTGTGGCCT
This sequence comes from Anemonia viridis, assembly GCA_900234385.1. Classification (NCBI taxonomy): domain Eukaryota; kingdom Metazoa; phylum Cnidaria; class Anthozoa; order Actiniaria; family Actiniidae; genus Anemonia; species Anemonia viridis. The sequence continues at coordinate 9,864 of OCZR010145248.1, read as the reverse complement.
CGTTTCATGATCAAATTGGAATTGGAGTTTAAAGACCCATTGCCACTTACCGTGATGCACCATGATTTGTTTATTTTGATATCTCCAAAAATCCAATAAAACTTTTCACAGAAGATGAAAATAGAAACTCCAACGTTCTGAGTAAACAATTAACTCATCCATGAAGCCACAATTAAGTGTTTTTCGCACTTTATTGTCACGATGGAAACGGATTCTGTAAGCTTCCGATAAATATTTTGATTTTCGTGGACCACGAAATTCATTGACTACCGCGATGCATCACGGTAAGTGGCAATGGGTCTTTAATGCCATATCAGTGCGGCCCATTTGTTAGATTCAGTTTCCTGCCTGAAGTCCCATATTTTTGGAAAAAAATCTACTGAGTTAGGGAGTAGTTTTCGTGTCAGACAAATTAATTAACAGATGGAGGGACAGACGGGCGCATAGTGAGGCAGTGGACAGACGGATGGAAAGAAAATATACATTGAAAAATGATAATAAAGATAATAATGATAATAATATTATTAATGATAAACAGGAAGAAAAGAAAGAAACAAAGACAAAAAATACGCAGACAAACCAGAAGGATGAACAGACAGTCAAGCAGACAGACAGACAGACAGACAGACGAGACAGACAGACAGACACAAATCAGAAGCCGCATAAAAACATCTATTTAATCTTAGCATGTTTTGATGTAACATTGGTTCCCGCTCCACGCTGTGGGTTCCATATTTTAGTCTTTTTTGTGGTGACTCTGCGGTTGATAACACGCTTATCAGAGTGACGCGATTCAAGAGAAAACGTCATTTTAATGCGTAACATGAAGCGTTGCTGAGATAGACTTGCAGCTATTTTGTATCAAGTATAAATATGAATTCCTGACTGATACGTCATTCCAAATCAGTGCGTCAGACCACCATGAAGGAAACCATGCCATGATCGATCATGATAGCCTGAGTAAAATAGCCATTAAACGGCCGCACGTGCCCGAAGTAATTGGTAATTTATTAGCAGTTTGTGGAGGATCGTTATGTAGTTGAAATATGGTAGTACGTGAGTGTGGGAAGCAAGTGGGAAGTCTACCCTGTCACGGGCCTTAAACCAATCAAATAACAACGAAATGCAGATTACTCAATCACAGCCTCGCGTTTTGAAACCTTTTGATTAACGTCACGCCGGATGTCACGTCTTAGAAGAAATCTTCAGTGGAGGAAGTGGGATTTGGGGCCCCTCAAAGGTCATGCGCCTCTAAACCAATCAAAACGATTAAAATCCCATTTGATAGCACATGCATGCTTTTATTTTAGATTGAGCAGAATAGGACTGTACAATACAGTACAATAGAAATTTCGTTTTTTCCCCCAGTCAGTATCAATATGGTGAATCTATACCAGAATGCTTAAAGTTAAAATTCCTTGATAATTAAGCCAAACTTGGAAATTACTCCTTAAAGGAAACCGAAAGTAAAAAATACTTTTGAAATGTTACGATTTCTAGTGGCAAAAATATTGATATTTGATGATCAAATTGCTATTTCAGTTATGAAGAAAGCCATTTAACATAAACTTAGCATTTATCGACATTTTTCTTCATTAGTGTTGACATTATTTCAAAAGGTATCATTTCGATGTAAGAAGCATAAGGGTTGTAATACAGTGATCGTGAAATCCTAGTGAAAGAGTTATAGACTTCATTCTCTCAGACATCATTTCAAACTAAGAAAATACTGAGTTTTCGGCTGTTTTTGAAATATAATGCCTTTCTTTGAATTTTTTTGTATCCTCGAATTGATATAGAATTTATTTAAATCTTAGATTTTAGACATAAAACCTTTAACCCCGCTTTTCTAAGACTATCATATCTCCATAAATCGTAAGAGTAAATGCCAATTATAATTGATTTTTCTTCATATCATCGCGCTTATCATTATTGGACATTTTTCTTCGGTTCTTATCATTTTCACTACCCACACTAGAAAAAAGTAAAACAAATGTTTATTGCATTCGTAGAGACCTGCTAAATCGTAAACGGTACCCAGGTATTTTTGTATCATTAATATTGAATAACCAAAACAGTCTTCATTTAATTTCGGGCAAAAATCACTTTGGAAATAAATAAGTGTTGAAGCCCGACAGCGGTTCGGCTTTTCGGAATCATTCGGCACGCGTCCCGCTTCCGCCTCGGGCGTACGAAGACCTCCCGAAGTGTTCTAAATATTGTCATTTACTATGACGTCATTTCACCCATGGATCGCAGCGGTCAGTGTATGGTTGAGCCGGTGTGTTGTATAAAGCTCCCATGCCTGTTACATGACATATTTTTGTTCTACTTCTGAGGGATTTTTTTCTGTTTTCCTGTCCAATTCTTCTTAACCTGCTTGGCAAAACATAAAGGGAGGGTTTATAAAGCCCGTGATTGTCCGTCAAAATTGCTCAGGCTTTGAGTACAAACCGTTTCCTTATTGTGTGTCCAAGTCACTTCAAAACTCTGCCCTGCATTTCATCGGTCGGGATTTCTCCTTGGACAGAACAGCTTTTCTATTGAACAAACGTTTTAAATATGCACTAGAGAGATCCAGGTAAGATAGAATGTCTACGTATGAATTCCCGGGTTTCACTAGACAAATTTAAAATTAACTTTCGCCCACGCTTTCGAGAGATGTTAGGGGAATATGGTGGCGTTCTCTGGGATGGATGTGTACCTTGCTTGTTTCACTCCACTTAATACATTTCTTCTGTCATTTAATTCCCTTAAATTGCTTTCAAATCCGCGTGTCTTTGAACAGTTTCTCATCTTTCCGGGGCGTTGTTTTACCCCGAATTGGAAGAAATACTGATACAGTCTCGTTAGGTAGAATCGATTTTGACGCCAAGTGGAAGTAGTGCTTGCTCCTTGTTAATACTAGAGAGTTCCAATAAGTTGAATTATTAATAAACTAGTGTTACATATAGCCTGCCGATTTTAATACCGTCAGGTGAGTGGAAAACCCTTGGTGTTTATGAGTTCTGCTTCGGGGAAGCTTCTCCAAGGTTTCTAAGACTTCGTTTTTCCTCTGTCCATTGACGTGTTTTATGGTCTTGAAGGGAAGCTTTTATGGTGTTACTAGCTGAGGCTCCTCGTAGAACGTCTTGTCACACACCTCACAGCGCTTTCTTTCAATGGCCTTCAGTACTCGAGTGAGTCTCCTGGCTCATTTGTCATCGTTTTCTCTCCACAATCTGTGCAACTATTGATCCACAAAGAAATCGCATATCACTTTTAATATGTCTATCTAATTCGCAGATAGCTGGATGATGGGCAGTTCCTTCGACGACTAGAACAGTACGCACAAAGCAACGTTCCACTACCAAACCACATCCTCAACTTCTGTTTATCATTAGATGTATAATTCACTTCCAAAACAATGGTCTGCACTGCGTAAAGACAAATCCCACAGCCAGGAATAAAACAAGATGACCTCACACACACTGAATTTCAAGGTACGTTGAGAAATTCAATGTTTAGTTGGATTGCGCGGAGTGCTTTTGATAAGGCACAGATTTCAGCATCAATAGTCTTTGTACAATAGATTGGGGAATGATATAAGTGCTTCGAGATCTGGTTTAATCAATAAAGGGACGCATGCCGGTTTATCCTTAAAAACCTTAAGTTTATTTAATGTTGGTTTAAGGAAAAATACATTCAACTTTTTACTTGGATTAATCCCTGTAGATTTTAATTCCCTCATACTCGATAATAAGCTTTTGAGACAGACGTGCCAGCTAATTCATTTTCAAAGCTAGCCTAGAAAACTCTATACCTATTGTCCTTGCATTTACACCCCCACTTTTATTCAAGTTGTTAAAGAGCTAATTTCTGTGATGCTTAGCACATTTCTGCTAGTTTGCTTTTACCATAGTGCAAAGCATTGAAAAAACAATTACTGCATCTCATGCTAGCAAAAAATTACATTGTACCCAAATAATCTTTTCAAAATAAAGGTATATAATTAAAAATCCACTTGATTCTGATATTTAAGATGGTATCTTATGTACCTTACTTTGTAGAAGGTTAAGAGTTTTTTTTTACAAAAACTTGTTTTTTGAATGATGCTCTGACCTTCACATTGGCCCTAACAAGCTAATTTAAATTCATCCATCACTTCATTCTTCATAACAATAGTGTTCAAATCTTTAAAGAGACCTTCTTTGAATTTGGAACGTACATTTGAAAGGCCTTGCAATTAAATCATCCTTAAGTAAATCATTTCATTTTGAAGGTTTTTTATTTTTAGTGTTCTGTTTCTCATGCTGACATACACAGTTTCTATTTTATCTATTTATCTTATTATTATTATTAAAAGAAAATTTAATCAGAATTATTCAATGTCAGAGCGAGCTGACGAGATCTAGGTATATGTTGTAAACCAGTACTATAAAGTCTTAGCTGTTAAATGCCTATAAATCACTTTGAGATGTCTCTCTTGTGATTATAAATTGACATGTTATCAGAATTATAGCCCAGAGCAAACCCAGAGTGTTTGTCTTTCTTTTCTCAGCAGTGTCAAACCTCTTAGGGTTTTTTCAAAGCACAATCGTGAAAATACATTAGCAAGTATGTAGAATGGGAAGCAAGAAGATGCTTTAATAGTTTCTCCTCATGCAAAATGCACTCCTTTGTTAGTTTTGTACATATCTCTGATATTCCAACATGCAAATCAATTATATTATTCTTCATAATGTTTTCCTAGACCTGTCTAAAGCATTTGCACTAGATTGGCATATCTCATTGTGTGATAATATTCACTCAGCAAGACTGATATAATTTTCACCAAGGTTTTTATCTTGAATTTACAAGTATAGACCCTTCAAGCTTTGCATTTTGCAGCTCAGCTACTTTGTTGCTTCCAACAAACCCCGTGTTTATGCTAAGATTCTGGTATCTTGTTTAAAAATTCATGAAATTTTCCATAGCTAAAATATCATCTTTTGAAGGCTGTTGACAAAAAAAATATATCTTATTGGATTTTATGCTTTTAATTTCAATTTTAGAATTATTTATCAAGTTCTAAATATTCAAAAAAATTTAGACAATTTCAGTTATGAAATAGCAAACGTTTAGTTCATGTTGTTTACATGATTGCAAGTGTTTCATGAATAATCAAATGAAATTGTATATAACTATCAAAGTGATTAGAATTTTGACAATTTAGATTTCTAGGTACTTGTCTTTTCTTATAATTCAATCTCTTGAATAAAATAAAAAAACCCAGTTTTTTATGATTATGGCAAAAATATTATGTTTTGATTCATTTGGGAAATAGAAAGGTGAAACTATTGTATGATAATAATGTAAGTGTCACAGCTTTTGATTTCTGTAATTAATGGACTCGTTGCATTAATTCCATGCATTTGAAATTCAAACTTAGGAAACTTAATAGATAATTTTGCATGTGTGATGGCCAGCTGAAAAACTTTGTACAGTACACTCTCTTTTGCTCAGTTGGTTAGCATCCAAAGAACCATTTTTGAGGTGCAGGAGTGCTTTAAAAAATATGAAAGAGGCAGACATGATCTTGAGGCATATTCAGGTAGAAAAAATAGCTCACTTGATCTTGCCTGAGAATGCCTCTTTCTTCATGTTTACACCTGTGATATTTTTGGAAGTGTTTACATTTCTTGCTAGTGGTCTTTTGTGTTACTAATTTCAGGAGGGAATACAAATTTAAATATATGAAGAAATATTTGTAAAGTATTCTGGTAGTGATGACACTATCATGTAAACATTGTCTTGCAAAAGGTTCAATTTTTAAATCAAAAATTTCTGCAAGTTACTAGACAAGTTGCAGGTAATATAATGACACTTGTGTTAATCTGATTCACGCTGCTCAAATCGGAGGTGCATATTTCTCACCCTTCATCATTTTTTGTAAAGAAATAAAAAATGTGTATGTTTTGTGTGTTGGATTGCATGGGTGACGTAGAGGTTAACAACCCTCATCTCTCACTGCTGTGGTCTGGTCTGGATCGTATGTGAGTTAAGTTTTTAAGGGTTTTTTTCTTCCTTTTTTCCTCCCTTCTGTCAAATCAGCATTTGAGTTTAGTGTCGCATGTCGTAAACATAGAATTTAGTTGTAGTGTGTGTGAGCAAACCTCTTAGAAGAGCCCTATTACAGTGATGGTTGTAAAATGTCAATGTGCATGGATCGGCAGAAAGCAAAAGACACTGTGTGTTAGGAGAAGCATGGTGCATGGCAGAGTGCTTCTCAAAATTCTCAAGTGTTCTACTGACTGCCATGTGTTTAGAAAATGCTTCCGGCCCTACTGGCAAGTTTACGCATATAATTATATTTATGAAATACAAATTAAAATAGCTGCCATTGAATGTAATTGTAGAGAAAGAAAATGCATGTTGTGCACCCTTATTGATGAAACCAGATAGCAAGATACACAGCAGAACATTATAAATTGGATAATGTAATACAAAATAATTTTATTTTATATTATGACTTAACTTGATGAAATCTTTTTTTCAGGTTCACTCTTACAGATAATGGATAAAGGTTTTTCTCAAGATTCTAGCAGTCAGGACATGACAAAACTTCAAAACAATCACTCACCTGATGTATGTACAATATGAACTATTTACCACTGCCATCGGTTCGCTGCTCAAACACAAAGCATCCAATCAAGGCTGCAAGGTTCAAATTTGAATAATTTTTTTGAAACTACCTGGCTGCCTCTCATGAATGCTTTGTCTGCAGTAACAGTGAACTGATGCATGGAAAGTGGCAAATTAAAATATCTAACCAATTTCAACCCTTTTATTTTGAATTACAATAAAGTTCCCAGAATGTGGAAAAAGATAGGGTTGCCCACGGGCTTCATGCACTACTGAGTGTTTAATTTATGGATTGAGTGTGGAGCTTGTTCATACTGTACATGCAGAATTTTCTTTTGTCATGCAGTTTTTCTAGCTAATGAACCATGTAAGCCTACAAGGGTATTGCCCAGAACAACCTTGATGGTTAGAGTATTTCTAGAGCTATGTATTACCTCAGTTATTTATGTAAATATAGTGCTTTGTTTCAAGATTATTTAAAGCTGAGGCTCCTAGGATTATAGAGAAACTGAAAGTTAAACTGACATGGAGGTCCTGAGAATGAAACTATAGTACGAAAGCTGCACTATAACCAACTTAGTTACATATACCTGCTCCTATAATGGACTAGTCTCCCTCTGAGCCACTTCAGTGTCATCGCTCATCTCCCATTTTTATCAGCTGCTTACCCAAATAAGACATTCCTTTCCCATTGTTTGTGTTCCGCCAATCAGATTAATGGCATTGTGTTTTGAGAACCATGTTCAGAAGAATGTTTTGAATTTGACGTGTCAAAATTTGCTGGAAAACCATTCCAAGGCTCATATCAAGACCATCTTGTTTTCGATTTGGCACAAATTGTTCCTGGTTTTCAGGAACTAAGCAGTGATTGGTTAATTTACCGGAATGGAATGTTTTACTTGGGTAAGTAGCTGCTAGTCAAAGGAGAAAGTGTTTAGCAAAGACACTGAAGTGGCTGTGAGGGAGATCAATGTACAGTAGTAGACCTCTTTAGCTTTGTATATGCAAATTGTTGTTTTAGACTACAAGACATTCCCTTGAGAAATGTTTTTTATTAAAATATTTACACATGAAAGGATCAACTTATCAGGATTGGCATCATCTGGTGTGAAATGGGTACAATGCTCAATCAATGAAGCTAAGAAGGTCTATTGGCTGACTGAAGGTGTTGTTCAACTTGTTTCAGACCCTGCAGGAATTTGTAACCTGTACCACAATTTTTGTTACTGAATAGCCCACTTGTAAGATATGCTTTGCTTGCCACACATAAAGGTGTGTGTGTGTAATGCTCAGTGATTCCTTACAGAAGAAAAGAATAAATCTAATTTCACAGCGCAGAGCCTCATACTGAAACCATTGTGCATGAGTTCCAAATGAAGCATATCTTGACAATTGGGCTATTGGCATTATTATAATAGATCATTTGGTAATTTATCAGAATACATCCATTGCTACTGTCACAACTGCTGAAGTCTCCAGTGCAGAGACAACAGAATCACCCCGACAACAACCCCAAGCTGTAACCATGGCAACAGACATCCCCTCGGTGTCATATAGCACTGTGCACGTACAGCAGAGCCAAGCTATTTCTGGAATGAGAACGTTGCTCTTGCCAAAGGCTGCTTCTGAGGTATGAATCAAATAGCTACCGAGAAGCATGTCTTGTCTTGTGTATAATGAATGTCCTGCATACAGTATACCAGGGCTTAAATAACAGCCAGTGTTTGGACAGCGTTTAGGCAGAATTGGAACTTGGATGGTGAAATGTTTGACTTGCTGGTGATTTTAAAGAGAAGGCCTGATTCGCATTAATAATTAGCGTTCTAATTGTAAGCAACATAAGCAGACTTGGTATCACATTTGTCACCTAGGTGTGAACAAGCACTGGTAATGAGCAGTATACTCTACTGAGTCGATTGTTGCTTACAATATGATTATGATGCTAGTGTGAACCAGGCTTTGCATGAAATATTCACCACGGAGAGCACAAGCCTTGGAATTCTCAAGCAACTGTATTGTTCATTTGTATACATTCCTTATAAATCTCATTACCTCAGGCTGTTACTAATACTACAGAATATATAATTATGTAATACGTGCTTGGGCCATCAGTCAGTGGAAAAAACTTGGTCCATAACTTACGGAACGGACCTCACACTCAGTTAAGAGCTATGTATTCACATCAAGAAAGCATGATTTCAGTAACATGAATTTTTGGTTGATATTTTAGCCATCACCACACAATCCTCGCAAGACACTTGTAAGAAGTGCAGCTGTACGGAGTACTCCATCACCACCACTACCCAATGAAGAAGTCACAGAGGTACGGTATGCAACATTTATAACAACCAGTTCCTGAAAGGAGTGTGGCTATCTACCCAATTCACACCTATTCAGGATTTGCCATTGAATCTAACCTAAGTATTTTCTTGATAGGCATCAACACCTCAAACAGTTATGAACACTAGTTTTGAGTCATACACATACCAGTCCAGTGATAATGAAGTACCACGTGAGACAACCAGACAAGAAAGTATCGGCAAGTCTTCTAAACAGGGTTCATTTTCTAGAGGTTGGTAGCGTTTTGTTTCATACCCATAAACTGTTATTACAGTATGTCTACTGTCTCTGTTTTAGCCGATTTACATGGTTTGCTTACAACTGGTGCAATGCCTTACAGCATCTGTTTAAGGTGTAGTGGTTTACCGGTCGCCTCTCACCTCTGTGGTCCAGGTTCACACCCTGGCTCGGGTGATCATATGTGAGTTGAGTTTGTTTGATGTGCTGTTCTCTCCCTTGCCACAGGGAGCGGGGGTCTCCAAGTTCTCTGTTTTTTTTCCTCCCTCCATAATAATGTAGTGGTAGTGTGTGTGAGTGACAGTGGGCCAAATTGGAAACAAGTGCTAAATTTGAAAAGGATTTATTCAGAAATGAAGCTGATTTTTTGTCTTTATTTTTCAGATAATTCATTTGAATACACTGATTCTACCGGCACAGATTTACATGAATTTATTGTCAAGACTCTCAAAAATCCAAGGTATTGGCGCATTTTTAAAAATACTGGTAGTGATGTACTAAGTCATGGCATGGCTAACTCACAGATTGAACCCTGAAACTGCCTCTGGGCTGACCTAAGACAGGGCATGGCTAACTCACAGATTGAACCCTGAAACAACCTCTGGGCTGATCTAAGACAGGGCATGGCTAACTCATGGATTGAACCCTGAAACAACCTCTGGGCTGATCTAAGTCAGGGCATGG
>OCZR010145208.1:0-10583 GCA_900234385.1 Anemonia viridis | reverse complement strand
AAAATGTCCTTAATTGGTGTGACAAAAATTCGTTTTTCTGTCCTGTCTCGATGACATCTTTCGATGCTGCTGTTTGCTATTACAGGCCGGACAGTCGAATCAATAACTGGGACAGGAGAACAAAAAAAACAATTTAACGTCTTTTACATGTGAATTTGATCAGTGACATCTCATGTACTATATCTGACCTTCACTCAAGAAAAACAAATCTAATGTAAGTTTTACATCAGTGTTGGTTCATATTATTTTAGTCGCTATGTAGTAGTAAGATCTTATCTTATTGATGAGATGATGACCTACGGTATTGTATCACGTGTATGTATTGTTCTTGAACTTCTAACATTGAACTTGTTCTATCATGTTTCTAACAAACCATCTTTATGCCATTATCAAGATCATGTTTCAAAGCGAAAGTCGGTTTAACTGACTGGGGTGTAACTATGCGGCAAATCTGGATATCAATTTTAATAGCATACAATTCGATTCATTGTTTTATCCTTTGAAATTGGATATTCCTGGAATTTGCTGTGAAGGGTTTATGGAAGATTGATTATCCTGGTTTGCTAAATGCTTTTCACATACATTTTTAAAGCATTTTTAAAGGTGACTCCGTCATTCTATGACGAGCGCAAAGTTGGATGTTTATTGCGCGAGTATTAAAAACGCTATGGCTCAAGTTTGATGTTGGCCGAATGTGCTCGTAATAATGACGGAGTCACCTTAACTCTTGGATACGCAAAACTTTGAAACTAATTATTGTGAGGGGTCTGAATACACATATGTGTCACTGTCGCTCGCTCACTCATTCCCTAATCCAGAGATCGAGACTTATAAGCAAATCAGCGTCAAAGCGCGTACTATCTAAGCTGTAGTAACGCAGTATTATACTCAGATATATACGCCTTTTCCAAAAATCTTTGCCCTGATGAAACCTGCATGCACGAAGCTGACGACCGAAAAGCTGGATTGTTTAGAGAATCAGACTGATTCCTGTTCATGCACTCTGCAATCTGTTAGGTAATTTTGGATAATATGCATATGAGAGTAATCACAATTCACGAACCTTAAAGCTTGCTCCGGCGGTAATGACTTTCCACGAAAGGACTTGAAAGGAGTGTCCAAACAATGGACGAGCTAGACGGAATGAGTTGAGACTCGCATATCAGCTAAATTTAGCATCATGCTCGGCCATGGCATGGGTAAAACATGGACTGGACTCTTGGACTTTTGGACACTTGGGCTACTGGACTTAATGTTCTGGACTCGTTTTGCTATGATCTTTTATCTCACTGATTGTAGATGCAGCATATATATCTGTGCATGCATACATAGACCTTATTTCTTCTTGTTCTTCTTGTTCTTCTTGTTTTTCTTGTTCTACTTCTTGTTCTCCACACCGTTACTTATTTCATCAGGTAGTTGAAATTTTAATTAAAAGGTGTATGGCGTCCTACTTTACCAGACAATACTGATCAAGAGAGTCTTGATTCCCGGTTGGGCTATTTTTAGCATAGATTTTTTTGATGACATGGACGTGTGCGGTGCGCGCGGCTCAATGCAAAAACAACTACTTTTCGTCGATTTTTCTCACTTTTTTTGGAAAAAATATAAAGTTCCCGATTCGCTGTGTTATGTGATCTGATAAAATACGACTGAGTCTGTGGAAAACTAAAAAAAGACGCAAAATGTATGTTTTGCCCCATAAACTTTTACATGCTTTCGCTACTTCCAGCTTTGGTAAACCACACATGGAATTTTTGATGCGTGGTGAAGGAGTCACCCTCTATTATTTTTGCTCGGCTCTCTTGACAATATTTATCATCACTAAAAAGTAAATGGTTTTCATTTACTGGAATGGTTATCTTTTCTTTTAATATGGGTCAGATACTTCTTTTGACTTCAACCATTCAAGTATCGATTTCAGGCTGACTCACATGAAATAAAGTTGATACTGATGCAGACATGACAAGATAATTACTGTGCCAAGTGCCGCCGAGTAACGTCAGGGATACGATCAACATCTCTCTGCAACTTGCAACACAACTGTACAATGTTGTGCGACAAGTTGCACGATTTTGTTGCTCGTATTAGCGCACATTAAACCAATTCATTTGATGTTTTGATAGACGAAGTTAACTAATCCAGGCAGGTACTTATCAGTACTGACCAATCCAGATCGATGAAAGAAACGTTTTATCTTTTGGAAAGTGTTCAGCAGCAAGAGGCCGGGATGCTATGTACTCATGATCTGGAGTTTGGCTTTCAAAATAGAATCATAATAAGAGCAGTAAATCTATGTCCAAGTAACAACAGAACGACAATATAAGACAATGCAGTACTGCAAATTATACAATGGTTTCGAGTGGCATTCCGTGGAATATCCCAAGAGTCACTTGTATTTTGTACGCATGAGGCTTTGGTTTGTTTGCAAAGAAAATAACAGGTGAAGCGACGACTGGGGTATTCACAGTATGCTGCGAGAAGCTATTGTAAAACCATTCTATCCCACAACATAGGAGGTACAAATGCGTATAGATTCAACGCGCAATGCATGATGGGAAATAAGAGTGAAATACCGCCGAATATACAATCGTTAGTTCCCGACAAACCATTGGATTGTTTAGAGAACCATTCTATCCCACAACATAGGAAGTACAAATGCGTATAGATTCAACGCGCAGTGCATGATGGGAAAGAAGAGTGAAATACCACCGAATATACAATCGTTTATTCCAGATGTTTTATATTTTTCGCCGGTGCTAGAAAGCTGCACATCTCATTCAATATAACACTTTAGTTTTTTTAGTAAAATTCTTGATAAAAAATTGTTTTGTCTTTGGTTAATTTTCTTTAATTTCTCTTAATTAGATCAAAACAAGTTGTTTTTCAAGTTGAAAACTTGGAATCGACCATAAAATATTTAAAAGCTACGAATAAAACTTCGCTGATTGGCTGATTCATTTATGTAAAGAGAAACCTGAAAATGACTGAAGTAAACCCGCGCGGCATCATGGTCGTGAGATAGAAATTGAGTGGCAATAATCCAAACAATACCAAGAGAGCTTTAAACTAAGGAGTCTTTATAACCTGAGTATCAGGCTTTCCAGGGACTCGGGGCCTGAATGATACTCAGGTTAGAGCTAAATCTTTAGTAGTTTAGCTGTATTTTAGTGGAGCTGTTTCTACTCTATTGTCTTGTTATCTTGGTTTCATTTCCCTATTCTGTCTGACATATTGCTCGTGGCCATATTCATGGTTTAGTCAAGTTTTATTTATCGGCCCTTTCGGCCTCATAGTAATGGCTCTTTACATTGTTTAACGACTTCATTATCATGCAAATTTATGTCAAATATTATCTCTTTTTATGTAAACAATAAGAGGATTAGTGTCTATGTATAATTGTTTATCACTTCTAATCTAAAAACTCCATTTTCTTTTACTTGCCGACACATTCTTTCTTTATCCAGCGGACAAACGCACACTCGGTGATTTACTTGGAATGCCAAGGGGTTCGCGCTGATGTAACATGGTGTAGGACTACTCACATGGTCATAATCTTTATCTGTCTAGATCTGTGTTTACATCTCAAACGATATTTTCTGACAGTCTTTGACTATAAGCTACAAATTATTTTATTCGAGCTCTTATCACAAGTCCATGGAGTATGGGGAAGAAAGAGGTAAGGTCTTCAACACTTTAGGCTTAATTAGTCCTATTTAATGATTAACTAAGTAAATCTAGCCGTGATAAGTACTTGAGATATTTTACCTCATTCCTTCACGAGAGTGTTGCATGAGCCGAGCGTTATCGCAATCAGGTTTAGTCATTCGGTTTGAAAAGAAACTCTGAACGCAGGAAAAATACTAGGGAATGCTTTGGAATGAGTTCTATACTTGCAAAGAGTCCAAAGGCATCGAAAAGATTTCAGGTAATGCTTTGAACTGTCCTTAACTCTAATGGTTATTGCTGAGTCAATGGATTATAAACTGTTGTTTCCGTAGAATTCTAATGCTTTGGCTTGTTTATTCGAATCCTCTTCTGTAGCTTGCTGTGTGTGATATAATGTTATATTGTTATAACGGTATAATTAGTTTTATTTTTAGGATTCAATGAACAGTTTTGCAGATCAATTTCCTCCCTCGGTTCTATAGCAACTGTAGAAAACTGAACTTCAAAGCGGTGAATCGGTCTTTAACGACTCGTTGATCCGTGTCTAGCTACCCACTACAAACAATCCCGAGCACATTGTTCTCATTTATACGATATATTTGTTTTAGCAAGCCCTGTATTGAAATATTTGATTGAAACAATTATTTTCGGCCTCGAAATCGGTATTATATGTTTACAGTTCACACAACATTGCTCAAATTACTTAAATAATATCACGATTTGAACGTAGTATCCGAGGTAGAACAAAAGTGATGAAAAAAGAAGGACTTGCAAACAGGGAAATCATCGAAGAATATTTTGTAGTCTATTCATCTCAGGATCGTATTTTAATTTACGTGCATTGCGTCACGGCAGCCATGGAGTTACTCAATGTGTCACGCTAGTGTAACAATACCAGCGTTACATCACAAGTGAATGATGAAGAGGAAAATGATTTTGATCAGTATTATATTTATTTTTTGTAAAAAACAATAACTGAGGCATATTAAAATCATTCTTAGGTATTTTCTACTACCCATGATGCATTGCGGTTTTGGGTAACCGGTCAAAAAGTGTTATAAATTTAACGTTCTTCAATGAATGAACACTACAGGACAGGGTTTCTTGCACATGAATTGGAAATGGAGCTTATAGTTATATATTTTAACCTAACACCGGCCATAACCTTGAGAATAGAATGCAATGGATTTCAAGGCATATATGAAAAAAAGCCAAACAGTACATACAAGCTACATGGTTTATTTCAGAGTAATTTTCCTTCATCTGTGAATGATATTTAGAAGACGATGATGTCAAAATAAAAAGATCCTATAAAGAATGAGCAAACCTTCTGCTTAATGGGGAACGCACGTGCACCCAGTACCAGTGAAAATTTTGGTAATATCTTTATTTAAATAATAGCGTAAATAAATTGGCTTTTACAGGAATATCTTGGAATATTGAGGAAAATAAATTCTAAATTGTAAGATACAGTAAAATACATCAAAAGAAGTGTCATAGTTTGCCATTCATGATAGTAATATCATGATATTCACGACTCCTATGACACACACTCAGGAAAACATAGTAAATGATGGTCGAATTTTTGATATTAAAGGAAGGAAATATGCAAATAAGGCAAGTCACTAGATGGATTTAGAACATATAGAAGCATTGGCTGACGACGCTATTTCAGTTATCAGGGCCTTAAGAATAGAATCCAATGGATTTCAAGGCATATACAAATGAGAAATAATAAATACAAGCTACATGGTTTATTTTAGTTAAGACTGAGCAATGTGAAAAAGAGATTGTGACAAAAGCCTATGGCTTCAACCAATCAGAAAAAGAAATCATGGCAGTTGTTTTTTAAAGAGAATAATAGAAACATCTGTCTATGAATTTACTTTTCAGCTGGAAAGAACTATTGATATCTTGAAAAAGGAAATCAATAGACTACACCAAGACCTTCTTCAACTGCGTAATGATCTCAAACTCGAGAAAACGAAGAGCTTGGACTTGAATCTCGCACTAAACGAGAAAGAACAAGAAATATGTACACTGCGAAGGGAACACGACCAAGGGATGAAAGAGATTTCTTCAAAAGTCTTACTTCTGGAAGGCAATCTTCGACAAGAACAAACTGAAATTCTAGCAGTGCTTGAATCAAAAGACCAAACTATCGAACAGCTGAGAGAATATCTTCGTGCTCGTGACAAGAGTCTCGAAGAACGATCTAAACAGTTCGATGAATTCAAAACTCAAACACAAAAAGAATTAAAAGCGAGAGACAAAAAAATCGCTTCTCAGTGGAGAGAGCTGGAAGGATATAGGAGTGCAAATAATAAGTTTTTGGGTGCGTTGAATCAACTGAGATCGCCCTCTCCTCCCCTCGTCCAACGAAGTGTTTCGAATATTACAAATTCAAGCCAAGAGATGCACTCAACAAAACCAAGGAATGCAATCACACCTAATGCACCAAGAAAAAAGTTTAGGGGCAGTTCGGAGTGGAGAGAAGAACTTTCTGCTTTCTTCTAGCAGCTGGAGACTTTTGTTTTGTTAGTATACAGTTCAGCTAGCTCAGTAGATTGCTTGGGCCCATGGGTGAAGGATGGGAGGTGTGCTTGTGTGTGAGAGTGATTTTAAGTCATGCACCCCGCTTAAAATCCAGTTCTTTATTTTATGTATATTATTGTATTTAACACTGGTCTAACACGAAAACCAATCGGCTGAACTAATTGTTAACTTCAACTGTGTTTCTAGCGGTTTTGATTGATAACAAGTTCCTTAGTTCTCTTCTGTGTCTCAGTTTGACGTGTTTGTAAGTGTTTTGAATGTCCTGATGAAACTGCTGCAACATCGTTCTCATTTCTTCCGCTGTCGAATTGTAACAATTTAGCATAGAATTTTCTGCAAAGAGAAAACCAAGGGGTAAATATGATTCAAATCTTCGAAATTGATACGTTTAGCGTTTTTTCCTTATGTATGTACCACTGTATACCAATCATATAATTTGACGGGTTACCTGGCTTGACACGTGACCTTGTCTTCATTCGTATCACGTGATATAGAAGACCGCCCGTTATTCCTAAAGCAAGTAGGCTGAGCAACAGCAACAATACAAGGCAGTAGAGC
The DNA here is from genome assembly GCA_900234385.1 of Anemonia viridis. Classification (NCBI taxonomy): domain Eukaryota; kingdom Metazoa; phylum Cnidaria; class Anthozoa; order Actiniaria; family Actiniidae; genus Anemonia; species Anemonia viridis. Next base: position 3,800 of record OCZR010145208.1, on the reverse strand, counting down.
TCGGTCGAAGGATCCAGAAAGTCGATGGATGCGTTTCCTGTAAAAATTGGCTGTTTTTCCTAGAAAGATAATACGATGATTCAAAACTACCAAGAAATTTAACCTTTGAATATTTTTATTGATATCCTGAATGGTACTCTGCGCTGATCAAAATCAGGGCACGCCCAACCGTTACAGATCGAATTGCATCTAGAGTGTTAAGGTTTGAGTGGGGTGAATAACCCTCCAACCATGCAATAGAGGGACCTAACATACTCAGTCTATTTACATGTGATGCAATCTACCAACCAATGATCCAATGATCCAATGATACAATTTAGTTCCGAATCTTTATTCCACCTACCCTCCAGAAAATCAATCAACAGCAAATGGGATCACGCTAAGGCATAGAGAAATGACGCAGCGCTATATACACACCTTGAATTCATGGTCTTGGGCTCTCTCTATCTCTTTTAGGTAGTCCATAATATTCGTATTTTCCATGTCAAGTTGCCGTCTGAAGAGATCTATCAGGCGGAACGCCTCTCCTCCAATCAAAACACCATAAGTGAAGTCATGATAAATGACTTTGGTAATTTTGAATTTTGACTTGAAAAACAGGCTTTTATAAAAGAAAGCTGTGTGGATGTCGACCATTGCGGCTTCGATGTCACCCTTTTCTAGTGAGCTGAATAGTGCCTCTAAGTTTGCGAAGCTTATAGCTAAAACAAGAAACAACATTTGGAATTTCAGAACGATCTCCAGACTTCCCCTCCCCCCTTCCTTACAACACACACGCAATGACTTTATTTTACACTACCGTTTTCTGATTTGTCTGTTATTTGCTGTACAAGATGATATTCCATTGTCTCTGCCACGGCCGCGATCTTGGAGAAAGCAACAAAACGTAAATTCATTAAATTCAAGGTTGTTAGCTACCCTTGCAGTAAAACGGCATTGAAATCTGTTGTTGCCCGACTCAAAAAAACTTACTCTTTTTCCAGTTTCTGCGTGGAGATTTTCCGTGACCACAGTGATGATTAATGATGACGTCAACGCACTGGTCAATAATGAACTCAAAATTATGCCCATCAGTGACCATATGACTGCAAACACCCGAGCTGGGATGGTCTTTGGTACTCGGTCCCCATATCTATGCAGAAAAACTATTAGTGCCCAGTACCCTACTTGTTTGTGGCAATGGAACTGATGTCATAGAAGTTTTGCGTGAAGCCCGACCTTTAAACAGACATAGGCTAGACCGAGTTTCTACTGAAAGCATAGCAATAGCTGAAATTGCTAATATTACATTATAAGGTACAAAGTAACCTTACCCAACAGTTGTCATAGTAACAAAGGACCACCAAAACGCCTCACGGACTCCCTTGACGAAAGGTACCGGGAAATGGTGTCTGTTACTAGAGGATTCCTGTAGTCAAATAAAGCAGGGTAATGAGTAACACAAGTTTAAACCCCTCATAATATTGACTAATAACTTGTATATATCAGTATTTCAAAATCATGATTAATAGCATTAACATCTCAGCACATACCAGTAACCACGTGACTACCCCTGCTAAGAAAGCCATCGCAATGTTAAAAACAACAAGCGGCCAACACTGAAAGACCGACCGGGCTAACGTACGGGCATACGTGGCAGGGGAGTTCCATTTGGTCACTAAAACTATCCCCGGTACTTTAATGAATGGTACATAGTTAGTGGAAGATATTTTGTGAACTGGGAAAAAGAAGTCTGCTTGCTTTGAAAGGTCCATCATTGTAGTGATTGTGACGGCTCCAGATGTTTCGATACGTGTGCAATTCTTGTAAAGTACTGTTGTACTAGTGTTCTCTGCACACGTTCCACAAACAGACTGGACTATTTTTGATAATGTTCGAGGTATTAGGCCTTCTGGTGATGATTTGCCTTCTGTTGAATTGAAGACATATGGAGGCTTAATCCACCAGGAACTTATAAAATGCATTGGACATCGACAAGTTTCTGAAAAGTGAGAATACGAGATATAAAAAAGATACATATGAGATAACAAGAGGAAGAGGATCTATTCAGAAGACAACAGGTAAAAGTGGCCTTATCGCCATCATCATAATTACTTGGCAACACTTAGCTAGTGTCAGTAAAAGTCATTGATTTCCAAACTCAACTTGGCTGCAATAACTAAAGGAAAATAATCACCTGCAATCACAGTTGTGCTGTATCTCAAAGGACCATCCGTTCCCATAGCAACCACGTGTATTGCAATCTTGCTGAAGGGTTGCAATCCATTGATCGTGTACTCGTTAGCATATTTGTCAAAGACCAGCACAGACGCTGTTTTGTTCACACGATCTTCATTTCCATCGAGAATCAATCGTGTTATCACCTTATAAACCACAAGGCCTTCTAATATTTTCACCTGTGACTTCCAATGAACTTTGACGAGGAAAGGACTTAGAAAGCTTCTTACTGTAAGGATGAAATGACCCTCGATAACTGAAAATAATTGGAACAAAGGAATTGCTACAGTTTTACTGCTAAAACAATTAAAGGTATAAGACTGGAAAACCAAAATTGACATAGGTATGTTGGAATAAATCAAAGAGTATATCTAACAAGAAGATTACCTTGTTTTTGAGTCTTTACTATAACACAACTGCTAATGTTACCATTGCCGATCCTGGTGAAAGCAAGTATCTGAACACAATACATTGTTGATGATTCAAGTCCAGACAGGTAAATGTAACGTTCAGTACTATTTACGGTCACGTTGTGATGAGCTCTCTCGACGCTGCTGGCATTTAGAGAGAAGTAAAACACCTTGTAACCAATGACCACACCGTGACGATGTCCTAATGGTACTGGATCCCAAAATACAATGACTGAATGCGAAGTATTTGCTGTTGCGTTGAAATTATGAGGAGGTCTGCCCGGTACTATCATAAAGAAAAGCAAAGGGATGGAAAATAAAAGAACAGCAAACATAGCATCATTTGTTTGTAGTTAAAAATCCTTGATTGATAGTGCTTGAATAAGAGAATATTCAATATTGCAGTCAATATGGCTGACAGATGAGAAAAATAATGGGTCAGTGAGTACAAGTCCCACAGTACATTGGAAATAAAAAAAACCGCGTACATGCATGACGTAGTCGTGCTGTCAATCTTGCAGTACGGTATATAGCAATAAAAATTTTTTTTTTAAATTAAAAAGTATATAAAAATTTAAAATACACATCCAATTCCTATCCAGTTATCAATGTATCACTTCTACTGAACAAATTAAAGAAACATTAAAGCGAGGAAAACAACAAGCTGAATGGGTATCATTTATCTTATCCAGACTTATGATAAAATTAGTTTCAGTATAGTTAATCAGGATATATTATCTGAGTTACCCACCATCTTCATCTGTCGTTACACCAAGGCAATTGCTTGAATTCCCAATGTCGGTATTCATGAGCACCAATACTCGGACCCGAACACAGTACAATCTGTATTTGTGCAGTCCACCAAACAACACAAATGTAGTGCTTGTGTTACAGTTAATGAAGCGAGACTCTTGAGTCGTTGTATCGTTGAGAGTTACTTGATAACCAGTGATCTGATCAACAGAAGGGATTCCACTCCAGGTTACTGCGATCGACATTGAACTGGTGTTATATGCACTGATGTTTGTAGGAGGACCTAGAAATTCTATAGAAAAAATCATGTTAGTCTTCAGAAATACTAGTTATAATAATAATGATAATAATAATAATAAATAACAAATACAATAATAATGATAAATAATAATAATAAACAATAATAATGATAATAATAAA
>OCZR010144914.1:0-10292 GCA_900234385.1 Anemonia viridis | reverse complement strand
TGGTGGGACAGGATTCTAGGACTCTTTTCCATACCTCAACGTATCAGCCATGCAGAAGGCACTTACTGGTCTTCTGATGCAGTGTGTGTCTGTCCATGGGGAGACACATTTTTCCACTTCCTGGAAGTAATAAACACCAAGAAGGTAGATTACTGAGGGGAAAAAAATGAATAGCATTGGTTTGTCATTCAGTTGCATTCATCGATGGATTGAAGTAACTGATGTCATACGCACATCATCTGCAGAGACAGACGTCCACAAAGTGATGACTTCCTTCGAAGGAGAGTTATCAGCAACCATTCCAATGCTCAAAACTATTTATATTTAGGGACTGGTAAAAAATTTTGTGTCATGTTCTCAACTTATCGAACAAGGAAAACTCCCAGATAGGCAGGGTGTAGCCAACATTTCTAAGAGAGGTTGCTTCCAAGTGCAATCTGATGAACCCCAAGGTAGATTCAGTCATAGGTTGAGATGATGGCAGTGAGATTAGTAACACATAGTCTTAGCATTAGACCTCTAGGGATGGCTTACAGTAGTAGTTTGTTTATAGCACATTAACACATTAACTAGATGTATAAAAATTAGGTTGTGTACTTGTGTATAAATAACGATTTTTGTTTACAGATTTTTAATCAAGAGAATTAATTTTTGAAATAATATTTCAGATTTTAAAATTATTTTTGTACCAAATTAAATGATCCAAGTTTGAAGTTTAATTGTCTCCATCAAAATAACTGTCCCTCTGGACAAATTCAGACACAAGTGCTGTTTGCTAAATCAGTAGTTTAGTGAACTAGTTAGTCAGCATTGTGTCAGTCTAAAACATACTGTGCTATAGATTTTTCATGATCAAGGGTTTCAATAATATCTGAAGTAGACAGATGAGAGTCAAATGTAGGTGTCTGTTTTGACAGATTTTACTTTCTTATTTTTTATGAAATTTATAAAATAGCCCGTGGTGTGTGAAGTTAAGTACCAGGCAATAAACTGCTGGTAGCTGCCTTCTATTGAAACTCCTGTATGACTGCAGTGAAAAACACAGGATAAAACATAATTATATAGTCAAGGTAATGAATTAAGAACACTCTTTGAACCAATCAGAATGAGGATTACACAATCCTTACTTATTCTACCAAAATTCCTGGGGTCAGTACCTGTCATGGTGCAGCATGGTACATCGGTAATGTAGGTTTTTCAAAGTCAGAATCAAATGCAACCTGCATTTATAAGCCCTTTTACGGTTTAAGAATCGTCTTCAGTGCGCATGCAATTTTATCCCGAATTTCACAAATTCTTTTGTTGAACCTCCTTTTGTTCCTAATTAAACAAAAGAAGTTGTGAAATTCAGGATAAAATTGCATGCACACTAAAGATGATTCTTAAACCGTAAAAGGGCTTATTCTGAATGACCAATGGATGATCATGCCAAGATTTTGAACGCGATTGGTTCAAAGGTCTGGATCAAGGAAGTCACTTTCATTTATCAGGACTATATATTTTATGCTGTGAATTTTAGTACTTACAAAAATCTGTCTACAAATGTTCCAGTATTTCATTCACTTATTCATCCATCCATCCATTCATTCATGCATGCGTATACAATGATGAAATCATCTGACATAAAATAGCCACCCACATCACTGAGTTTTAACAACAGTTCATCAAACCATAATAAATCAACACTAATAAACTATTGAAACCTTTTTTTTATAAAATATTAATGGATAAAAGAATGCTGTGAAGTAAAAGGGTTGTGAGTCCTTTTGATTGGTTCTTGCTAAGTAGCCCTAGTTATAGGCTCGGTTTCAGCCGTGAGGGTGTCGATGTTCCAATCCTCCCCCTACTCAGTTGGGAGAGGATCGCGGGCGCACTGAAACTGCCACGGCTGGTTATCTGGCCTACCCAAGTTATGGCAGTCATATTACTTTAAACCTGATCAATGTACATCCAAAAACAATTCAGGTGGTAACCACAGCTATTCTACAGTAATTTTAGTTTACCAATAATCATTCCCATAAAACTTTTAAGCTTTTATGCACCTATCAATGTTTAGCCCGAGGGGGGGGACCCCGGGACGAGGTGGGGATTTTGATTTCAAATTGATTTTGTCTGTCAAAGTAGCCCTACCTCGGGAACGATCTGACTACAGTCAAACCTTCTAACCAAATCCAAATTTCTTCATGTTATAGTTGAAAGTTAGCTATAATTCCTGACATGGAGCTAAAAAACGCAATCAAAGTCCCCACCTTGTCCTGGGGTCCCCCCTCGGGCTAAACATTGATAGGTGCATTAATCTCAAAGTTCTATTCATGCTTGTCAGCATATACACTCAGATACTGTGATCTTGTATATAGTTTTCTACATGCAGGTTTTAAAGAGGACGACAGTTTTGTAGGATATAAGTGAACATATTGATGGAGGAAATTATGATAATAAAGGTGTGATTTGCTTATATCTTGTAGTAGTAGTATTTTAATGAAGAGGGGTTGGGAAAAAAGAAACTAGACGAATACCCACCATTCCAGTGCAGATCCATCCTGTCCTGTGTATCCATGACTACAATGCAGCTTGATTGAACCTATGGATAAAATGTGCTATAAAATGATGTAGGCTTCAAATCAATGAATTGTATCAATGTCCAACTGATCTGAAATAGTCACAGAAATAATGTCACTGTAAAAATGAGGTATCTTGAAGCCTATGAAAATTGCTACTTTATATGCAAAACTGATATATCAGATTTATAAAAACACTACAGAAAACATCTGGAGCATGATACAACAACAATAATTCAACATAACAGTGGAAAATAATGCAGTGTTTTCTTATCTAACAGCCCACTTCTAAGATATACTTGGCTTGTTGTGCACGAAGGTTTCAATGTGAGGCATAATGCTCAGTGATTTGTGACAGCTGAATGGACAACATTACAGTTTTGGATGGTTGGGAAGTGTGTGTATGTGGAGGAGAGGCAGGGGGTTGTAGCAACACAGAAATGAAATCCTTTCCTTTCCATGTGTTCTGGTTCAAACTCACCCTACTTCTCGCCCAAGGCAGTATATAAAAAACATCAGGTATGTCTGGAGGAAGAGGAATAACCTATTAATGGTCTAAAATTAGAAGGAAAATTCATTAAAAATTCTAAAAACAAGAAAGATGATCATAGACCCCTGGCAGCACATTGCAATGCAGCTCTATTTTTGAGGATAAAACAGTAGGTTCCAATATTATTATCTAGAGTATGAAAGGTAAGATTTTCATTTTCAAATCAAGCATCAGTATTCACATAAACATCTCTCCCAAAATAATAGCAAACTAAAATAAGAGACTCAATTTTGCCATAAGATAAAATGTAATTAAAAATTATGACTGATATAACTATGTAAAGATCACTTATTCTTGAAAACACTATTCGAAAACAAACACTTGGCTTGTTTCTTTCTTGCAACATGCAGAAAATTGTCTCATTTAAACTAAGCTAGTATATTTCAAGTGCATATGACGTGAAATTTTTGTCTTGGTCGTTTCTAGAAATATGAGAGGTGGTGAATTCGATCCCGATATCGAAATCATGATCACATGTCAAATAACCAAGAACCACTTTGTGAATGGTGGTATAGTGCAAGCATTGCAAACAAAATGACATCACAAGGCCTACTCGCATATCATACTTTTGAAACGACCAAGAAAAATTTCATGTCATATGCACTTTAGATACAGTGTAAGCTTGAGATAACTGAACTGAACTGTTCTTGTCTACATACTAAAAATATCTATTTTAAAAACTTTAAAGCCATTAATTTTAATAAGTTTCCAAATGTTTGACTTTGAAGATTAAATTCTGGAGCGCTTTGACACTATCACGGACCACTCAAAATCCAAATGTCCATCAATGTTTGTGAAATCCAGATAAACACACCAAGTTCACTTCACCACTTACTACACCTTTGCTTGAAAATAAACTTTCATCAAAAAAATATAAAAGTTTTAAAAAAACTAAAAAATTCTGTCCATATATCTCATTTCAAAGTTTCACCAGTCGCTTCCACTTGAATCATCACCCCAAAAGAACCATGGATGATAGTCACTCTCTTCCTCCTCCTCATCATCGTCATCATCATCATCACTTGAACACTCATAGAAACTTCGTCCAAAACTAGCAAGGTTTTGAGGTGCAATTCTTGTGTAGTGCTCAAAGCAAAACTTTGGAAGCTGTAGTTGAGCAACACTGAAGTCTTCAAAACCTTCACGTAATGACTTGAACAATGGGGATTTCTTCCAGGCATTTTTCTTCTTTTCATATCTAAATGTTTCGCTGCTATAGAGGATGTATACCTCTTCGTTCAGAGCAAATGTTAGTTTTGGGGTTGAAAAGCTGGGGAGGGATGCAATGCTGGACCATTGATCTGAAACTTCCTTGTACACTTCACAGGATACTTCGGCTCCTATATGCAAGCCTCCCAGGACAAAAATGTTCTCACTGGTGGTGACAACCTTGGGAGAAGCTCGGCGGATGTTCATGGGAGCAACAGGAGTCCAATAGTTTGCTTCTGGATCATACCTTTCAACAAGCCGTTCAGGAACACTAGGGTGTGTAGTCTTACCTCCTATTGCATAGAGGTGAAATTCTGTCGTCACAACACCCAGCATGCATCTTGGGGTGAGTAACTGAGCCATAGTTTTCCAGGCATTTTCTACAGGATCATAGCACTGGACGACAGCATGCCTATCAACAAAAACTGAGCAGCCACCCAATGTATACAGCTTGCCCTTGAGTGACACTACATGTGTTTTGTCTAGACAAACACTGGGGCTCTGGATATCTCCATTCTTCTCATACCAGTAGTGGACGTTTTTGTGGGTTTGTCCTAGCGAATACATCATAAGCCTTGTCGCACTATCATCCCAGTCATGTCTATCACGACTTACAGAGTACAGGTCTCGTCCTATAACAGCGACACCTAGTTGGAAAGTTGGTGACGGAGGTTCTGGAAGTCTATACATTACATCCTCCTCGACATCAAAACAGAAGGAAGTGTGCAGATTTCCTCTTCCAACACCAACAACAACATTATGTATCTTGGCCGATGGCCTTTCTTTGGCTGCCACTTCTCTTTTAGCCCTGGCTGAACGACGTCGCCTTCTCTGTTGCTTCAGGAAATTTTGACAAAAACTACAGTCTTGTAAGAGTGGTTCTTTATGAATTTGCTCTTCAAGGAAGGCAAGGGATAAAGAACCAAACCTCAAACATGGTAACAAACTTGACAGATCTTTAGCTCTGTTAGCAGGATCATGTCTGACCCACTTTAATAATGCCTCAAATACTTCTTCTTCTTTCTCTACCCTCAGTCCATCACTGCTTATTAGCTCATAGAGTTCCCCACATGACAGACTCAGAAAGTCCGATTCTTGCTTTGCTCGTTGGAAATTTTCTTTCGTAAAAGTGTCGGATTTCTTCTTGAGTTCTTCAAGAGAGTATTTATCTGCTAAGCGTCTCGTTGAAAAGCAGTTAGATATGGATAAATTGGATGAGATGATAGAAGCACAAGCGCTCTTGACGTGGTTAAGGAGAAGAAAGCTCGCCGCTTCAAGCAAGTCTTCAGCGTTGTCTCGATTTATGGCGATTTCTCGGGTATAAAAAAAATTAAGGATAGTAGAAAGAGCAGAACTGCTTAATGAACACAGTTTGATATGTTTTTCTTTCGAATCTCGCATTCCACTCGTAAACATCGTGTAAAAGAACTGGCTATTAGCAGCCAGGACACAACGATGAGCAGGGAACGACTGGCCATCCACTTCTAAAACCACATCACAGAACCCAGAATCACCTTGTTTTCTTAAAGTATTTAGAAAGGAGAGGAAATTCTGTCTATCTCCACGGAATATCCTGCAACCAGCAGATAGATATGTTATTTCTAACAGTCTTTCTTTATCGAGACGAGCAAACGCTTCGTCTATGTTCTCCTCCATCTTGGAAATGATTTGCCTCACGGCGCTTGCGCCGAGATACGGGCGCGGGAAATTACGTAAACCGGAAGTGATGCAGATGTCATGGGTTATCTGGTACCCAACCTACCCCTACCCCCTCGAAATTTTATTTTCTCCATCCCAGCCAGGAAATTTTGTTGGAATTCTTTTGGAGGGTCAGATACTGCAGTGGTGTGGGTTAGGGGGCTAATTCCCTACCCCCCATTCCTAGCCAGAAATGATTTTCTGATATGCCAGGGTGAGTGTATTCTCTCAGACTAGACACCCACTAATCCCCCCTCCACTAGAATTATGCTTCATCTTTGCCGATCAATGAAAGAATACATATCTGACTTTTTAAATATAATTGCAAAATTTTCCATAGCCTCCCCTCCCCAACAAACTATACCCTTTGTAGCTAAAAGAAAACACTCCTGCATGATATCCCTTAATTTGCATGAATGTAGAAGTTTATTGACATTATTACAGACTTTTTTAAATATAACAATTACTTCAAGTTTATATTTCATTTAATAGAGCAATAATTATTTTTACGTGACCTGTGGAAAAAAAGGTTTTGTAAAAATTAATGCATACTAGTGGACTGTCACTAATGCCATTGTCTTCTTTTTGACTGTTAGTACCTAACAACACTGTTTTGAAAGACAAGAAATATTACTCTACTAAATGAAATTGTATTTAAGAAAATTAATGTGCTTTAATAGACCATTTCACGGATCCTGGAGCTCAACCTCAGCCTCGTCCGGGTGTAATATATTCTTTAGAAATCGACCACAATTTGTGAATTTGTTAGGTGTTGCTATTGTTTGTTTATGTGTGAATTCCTATCATTGCTATGGACTGTAGTCAAATTCTAAAGAATAATTACATGTTGACGAGGCTGAGGTTGAGCTACTGGATCCGTGAAATGGTTTATTGCAATAATTTATTGTAACTACCGGTACATTAAATCAAAATCCTTGCTTACTGCTATTTTCATAAACATAAAATGTGAACCAGTAGTTGCATGCTCCATACTGAAATTTGACTTTTCTCTGACATAAATCAAAGTAAACTAATCAGTTGGTACCTTTTATATTTTTGATTGGTGGTAGTGAAAAAAAATTGCAACTACAGAGCTCAAATGTTTAGGAAAATAGCAGTATAAACCTTACAAACACATTGATAATACACCCTTTGAGAGACATTATATGAAAATAAAATAACTGTTCATTTCTGGGGCCAAATCCCTTGCAATTTTATTACTGTTCTCATTGCTATTAAGTATTGCTATGAATTCTCTGACACAACTTTCATTGACTTGTTTTGGCCTGTTAAATTTGGCTGACTCAATGTCAGAGTACATACTAGCAATGAAGACAGTGGAAACATTGCTAATCTTTGAATTTCCATCTTTGATGATAACAAATCTAATAATAATAATAAACATTGGATCAACATCAAGTCATGTATGACAAGTACTAAGCCCAAACTTGGCTTGGAACCAATGATAATTATTATTTTGGGAATTTAGAGCTAGTTTGCATAGTGGTGAAAAGGTTGGAACTGGGAGGAGGAAGAGGGGGTGTTGGATGGGTATATCAAATTCTTGCTGAAACATCATCAAAATATCCATTTTGGGGTATCACTTTGTGTAGAGGACACACAGAAGTGTTCGTAATTCAGCAGAAACTTGTATTTTTTATTAGCTTCATTTTATAAGTAATATAACTTGGAGTCTTATCTTAACTTGGAGTGGCTATTAAATTACACAGACAGTGTCTTACACACGAAAAAAGAATCCCATTTGGAAAAATAATAAAAAAATTCATAATTCACACCATTTTGATTTTAGTAAACATTGGCCTCAATGTTGTTTGAAATGGCCGAAGAGATAAATTACAATTAAAATGAAACTCTTTTCTTGTTCTTATTGCCTCTTATTCTAGTCTTCTCTGTCAGTGCCTCCACATATGGTTATACAGGGCCATAACTGCCTTTTGGAAAGGGGTCCGGTTTTGAAAAAAATGGTCTGAGTTTCTCTGGTGATAATTTTATAACTTAGGGGTAATAGGTTTACATGTTAAAAAGTGGTGAGGATAACCGGACCAACCTTACCGGCGGCTACGGCCATGGTATAATCAAAGACAATTTAAACACTAATAGGGTCATCTAACATCATATCATACAAAACTGGATGGATAAATTATTTGGACTAAGGCTAGCCATAGTTTTTGTCATGATAGTGATCCAAAATTATGTTGCATAGATTAAAGGTGTATCCCATAAAGTAAAAATATAAAAAATGACAGTGATACTTAGATACTAAGTGTTTGGAACAATGTGCAAGTGTTATTAGTCATGAGTGCAGAATCAAGAAGCTTTTACGAGGAAGTTTTAGTTTTAGAAGGAAATAATTTTACCTGCTAAATTTATTTTTAAAAACTAATGCATGAAGCATACACTCTAAAAAGCTTCTGTCGTCTATCAACCCTTGTAGATGTCACAGTTCTACACAGTGTAACAGCTATTTTGCATAGCAACCACTCCGCATAGCAACCATTTTGCAGCAAATGAATGGAATGGTTTCAAAGCTGCATCAATTTGAATTTATAATCTTAGTGAATGCAAGAAAGGCTGTGCACAAAGTTACATTGTGGGTTTTGCTTTAAAGATCCTTGTTATCAACAAGTGGCTGACACCAGGTCATTGTGACTTTGTTTTCTATCTTAACCATAATTTCAATCTTAATGCATCAACTCCATTAAGGTAGTAGCGAAACAAACGTTTGTCACGGACAAACCCAAGCTTCTCATACAAACGGAGGGCAGCTTTGTTGGTGATTTCAGTTTCTAAAACAACCTGGTGAAGGAATAATTAAAAGAAAGTTCAACAACAGTAATAATATTAATAGTGGATATTATTCTGACATCCTATATTACAGCACTTTTTAAATATTTCTGTGACCTAATATCAAAACATCTGGCACATCTGGCATCAATGACAAAAATGATTGGCTAATTTCTGATTATGAGGTATAAAGACATTGCAATGTGAAAATGGCTGCCTAGTCATTCAAATATCCTTATCACTCAATCAGAATGAATTCAGCCAGTTGTAAGTTTGATTATTTGAAGCTAATATGCCATATATCTGAAGTGTTTTAGGTAGCCGAAAAAATTTAAAATAAAAAAGAATTGTAAGGTAGTAATTTTTTCTTTGCTAAAGATTACTGTTTTGGGGGTAGGTGTGAGGGTGGAGAGTTCATCATTCTTGGGAACCCAGAGGTAAAATTCTGTCACTGTTCCTCACTACCAGAAGAAATACCCTTGAGCAAGAAGTCTGCTAGAACTTGTTCCGGAAGTCGAAATTCAAATAGCACCATTCAAATGATTTAACCAATCAGAGAGCAGCAGCAATAACAATGTTTCCTTTGTCTATATATACTTCATGCTCATTGTACTGAGGTTGAACAATCAGAAAAGAGATAAGCATTACATAGAAAATTGAGTCAAGGAAAAGGCAATAATAGAAAAATGACTACAAAAAGCACTTTAAAGTAGTAAGTTTTCTTTAGTAAACTCTACCATTTTTTGGGGTAGGTGTTGGGATTCACATGCATTACTTAAGACATCAAGGGAACCAAGGAAGTAGCAATAACATAAAAGACAACTACAAACCTCATCACAGTTGTCTGCTATCATGGCTTTTATTGCTTTTTTAACCAGTTTTGTACCTGGAAACAAAAGGTATCATTACAAAAATGATTAACCAACATCACTTAGTGATCTGACAACTCCACTTACCTATTTTATGTCTTCTAAATTCCTTTTCAACAGCTAACATTGCTATGTATCCTCTGTGAACCATGTTTTTATGCACATCAAGTTTGCACACTATTGCTCCAACACATTGATCTTTGTACATAGCCTGTGAAGACAAACGTTTTTTTGAAAAAATAAAGTTGTTTTGGAGAGGGCGAAATATGCCATAATTATTGAAAAAAGGTAGAGATGTCTTGGGAGATCGTAAGATTGACTCATACAAGATGAAGATGTGGAATCCCTGTTACTGATAATATGGGGTCATATACTGGGCATGTTGAGATAAATGGGTTAGAAGGGGTCACTGTCAATCTAAACCTAAAGAATACACCCATTTAGCTTGGGTGTAATGTTTCCCCATTTCAGACCATGTGTCATTCCCTAAGAATCCTTTCTTTATTTAACAGTTGGGTATATGAGAAGGAACATGAATATAAATATGAATTAAATGAAGAAACCTACACTGTATTTTCAAGAGAATGACACATGGTATGAACA
>OCZR010144708.1:0-12250 GCA_900234385.1 Anemonia viridis | reverse complement strand
ATTCCTAAAATGAAAGCCACGAGGTCGTAGACTGCGAAATAAGTGTTAGGGAGCCGGTTTATTATATACCCAGGGGGCATTTGGACAGCTTGACTGTATTAAAATCTTTAAAAGGGGAACCTTTCTTCTAGATTAATGTTGTTGTTCGAGCTGTTTTACTGACGTTAGGTTGGGCTAAGAGTTGGATAAGGGTATTGTATTCACTGTATTACCGTATCTCTTTTGCATTCAACATGAAAACATTAAAATGTCTAAACACTAACTACAGAGTCTACGAGTCCACGAATTCAGTGGAATTATGATAATAATAATGATGATAATAATGATGATAATTATAATAGTAATAATAATAATGAGGATAATAAATAATAATAAAGATGATAATAAATAATAATAAAGATGATAATAATAAGAATATAATAACATAAATAATAGTATTAATATTATTAATAACAATATTTAATATCGCTAATTCAGGCCTGTTCCAAGCGCCAAGGATATGAAAATTCAAGATATGATAACGCCGATAATAGATAAAAACGAAAAAAACTTTACAAAAAGAAGGCTAATTCAAATAGGTGTGTTTTGAGATCCGAATTTTAGGTTTCGTGGCTAAATGTAAACTTTATTCTTTAGGAATAAACGGACCATTCAAATTCAAAGGGAAAGTCTGTTTACGTCCCAACTTCTTTGAATCTTTGGAATTTTTTCCAAATTCTTTGCAAGCTGACGAGTCTGTCGATAGAAAAAATCTTTCCAAATAAAGAGGGCACATCTCCTCACGTGGGAGTGCCATGCCAAGAGGCACTCGACCCCAATTTATAAATGGCAGTATATATTTCCAGACACGTCCAAGTACTGCAGCTTTTGACACTGGTTCGTTTGGTGGTCAAAACAAAAGAATTTCAATCTCCTGAGAATTGGAAACCTATTGGTTTGTGCTATATAATGCATAGTATTGAACGCTTGATATCTGCGCTTGTGGTGTATTCGTTATGCTGCGTTGTTAATGTGTGAACCAGATGAAGGGTCCTTCAACATTCGTATCCTCCCTCCTCCTTCCAAAAACCCTTGATCAACCTTTAGAATCAGTAAATATAGATAGTGTGTGCCCAAAGGCTTTTCCTTGTCAATCAAACGAACAGTTGCTCACGCCACATTGAGAATCAAGTGAATCCCTTGCCTCAGGGGAGGTCTTGAACTAATAAACCCTTGGAAATATAGAAGGCGGTTGGTCGTTATTCATTAAACACTAGATTTGGGAACTTGGCTTTATTATTTGACGGCAACAATAACCTATTAACCTGATTACAGTATTACGATTTCTCTAGTTTAGGGGAAGCCATCTCAACGTGTACTATATAGCCACTTGCACAAGCTATTGCACATTTTGAATTAGTTTCAATATGACATTTCGTGATAAAATCTCTTAAACGAACCATTTAGAAAGTCTAATTTTGCTACCGTTGATGTTCTTCGTTTTAAAAAAATCGTGTTTCCGTTTGGAAAATGATTGAGAAATTTAATCTCATCGAGGAAGTGAACTGAACAATAAATGTTATCAGCAAATGGCGGCAATTCCTCTTGTGGTAATGAGACCGCGTTTTCTTAATTCTGAACTGTTTACAACTAGATCTCCTAGCCTGATATGAGTAGTGAAACTAGTAATTCCTCTGTGCTCGTTACTTTACATTTTTAAATTTTTAGATAAGAATGCGAAAGGAAGATGTGGGTAAAAAAAATGAAAAATGATCGCCAATTTTGCGGCTTGTTTTCAAATATTAGCCTCTTGATTTATTACCATCATATTGTTTTACTTCAGGGTGTAAATTGAACGGAGCCTATTAATTTTGGCTGTGATGTGTTTTGTTTTAGGCTATCCAACCTAAATACGAGTCACTAATATAATATATCGTAAGTCAGGCCTTAGGAAATAGAGTCATTGACCAGCTCAGATCTGTTGACTGTGACTTGATTTGAAATGACTGGCCTTGTTAATACAAGGAAATTTATAACATCCATGTTTAATGATGAAATAACTGGTGCGAGCGTATGGTATTGAATTGTTGTTTGCAGAGGAAACCCTAGATTTACGAGTTGTCGAAAAGTCAGTTTTGTTCAAAAGACAGCTTCCCTTTAAATACTTTAAACGTTCATTATTCAACTACAGTATATAGAAAAAATACAAAACAAATGAATGATTTCGAGGCTGCCTTGCTGTGATATTTCTCTTTTTCAAATTCTTGCTTTTCCAATGACGGAAATGAGATTGAATTCTCTACTGGAACCTTTCTATTTCTAAACAAAGTGCATGTTTAATAGGGTGTTCGTATTAACAGGGGTAATTGGTCGTATTTAGCAGGTTAAGATGCAGTCCACTGTGACCAAAGCAAGTATCCTTATTGACTGGATGATTTTATTGAGCAGGTTAATCTAAGGGTACTGGATGTCACTTGGACAAAAAGTGTCCGTTTTAGCAAGGCGTTCGCATTAAGCGGGTTAAAATACGATACACTCTGTCCGTATTAGGTTATTCAAAGATTACTGGATTTCCAGGGCATTGCTTGCATTAGCAAGTCGTCTGCACAGCTGTGCTCATCTTTCTTTACCGTGTTTTTTTTTTCTTCAAAATTCCCTTACCTTTTTGTACAATTTTTGTCAAAGTCAACGCTTCTATTCATTACCTTTTTTTATACATTTATAAAACGATTATCCTTCCCACCGACAACTCCAACTGTTAAACAGACGGTCGGAAGAGGAAAAAAAATAGTAATCCGATTTATTTTAAAAGTAGTAAAATTCGAGCGTCTGAGTGAGGGACGTGGCAGGAATTGAATTCCTCGTTTGTCGTCTGACCCTGCCCTATTTCTTCTATCTTCTACTTGATGAAGCCTTTATTAAAAGGTCTGTCCAACTGAGCTTCAAATCCTGCCGACTTGTCACAAGTTCTCTTACCAACGGCAAGCCGCGGGCGTGATAGACTTTTTTAAGCGGTACTTCAGTTCCAATGCCGTCCATTTCTCTCTCAAAAGCTCAGTAAAGAACATAAGCAGGTATTAATCTAGTTAATAATAAAAATGTCGTCTTTAGTACTTGATATGTTGTCTTAGTGTCAACCCTGTGAGGCCATAAGTATGTTTGCGTTTTTGTTATTAATTGCCGAGCGAATCCTCCAAAGGGAAAACGCCGAAGCACGTATCCTTGGTTCCTCTCCGTCGTCTGATTTTTTGATTATGAACGAATCCCAAAGTGGTGAGACTTACAGCTCTTTGGAATTCTTGTCGACTGTCCCCTCGACCTTTTCTTCGAAGTTAAAGCCCTCTTAGGACTTACACTTATGATGTCTAGATGAAAAACTGACTTTAGGAAGTAAGGCTTCTTCAATCCGAATTATTCTTGCAAATCTTGAAAAATATCTTCGAATTTAAGCACAGTTTTGAACATCAGCTTCAACTTCGATATCAAATTATATATATGTTTATTTTGATTTTTTTAATGCTAATAAAGCTAACGTGGAAGTGCACGAGTCTAGAATTTTTCTTTCTTTCTTAGGATTTTATTCTCAATATCTTCTCTTGTCTTCTTTTCTGTTCTCTTCTGTTCTCTTCTCTTCTCTTCTCTTCTCTTCTCTTCTGTTCTTTTCTGTTCTCTTCTGTTCTCTTCTGTTCTTTTCTCTTCTTTTCTGTTCTTTTCTCTTCTTTTCTCTTCTCTTCTGTTCTGATGTCTTCTTTTCTGTTCTGTTCTCTTCTCTTCTCTCTTCTCTTCTCTTCTGTTCTGATGTCTTCTTTTCTGTTCTCTTCTTTTCTCTTTTCTTTTCTCATTTTCCCTTTTCGTTTTATTGCTTTCTTTCTATTTTTTTTCTCTTTTTCAGTCTTTTCACTCTCTTCATTTGTTTCTCTCCTTTTAAATTTCTCTCTCTAAAGTCATAACTAATGGCTACTTTTTTACATCTCTATTAAACCTTTTAAAAAAAGCATTTTAAAAGTAGCTTCAATCAATAATTCCGCTCATTTTTTTTCACCAGCCAAATGCCCACAATAAAGATCCTATTTACTGATTAACCTCGTTCTTTTGAACGTGAACACTTCAAATGGAAATCCTTTCCTGCGAATACAGTCGCCGACATATTGATGGCTAACTTTGCTTACGTAAGTTCATAAGCCTTTTTCAACAAACGAGCCAAAGCCCTCGTCATTTTGGAGCCACATTTCATACTTTTTTAAGGGAATATAGCATTTTTACCTAATGCAGATATACATTGGTATCATTTATCAATAAATACACTTTACTTCGTGTATCTATAAAAGGTGAAAGATTCAGTAACGTTTGATGGGGTTGGTCGACGCGAAACAAAGAAAATCAATTCTCGGGACCTAATTCTCGGGACCTAATGAAGTCCTTGATAAGGATTTAACAAATTAAGTGACAAGTTTTGTAGTAATAATGCGATAAGATTCCAAGATTGACTTGGTAGTGATATTTTTCCCCTTAATACATCAGGCTGATTAGATTTATTCTCTAAACTGCTCGCTCCTATCCGCTTTCAAGCAAATCTTTACTGAAATGATATGCAAAACACTGCTATTTTGGTACCTAGGAATCAGAATAAACATGCTTGTGCTGATCAGGATTATAATCACAGTTTATCATATCACCTTCAGTTCCGGGTCTGACTTTATCTTGGCTACTAAAACCTATTTTTGTCCCAGGGATTGTGTTTTTTACATTGAAATAAAACAAAGGTTTCTCTTTGAATAGGTTTTGAACATTCTAGTTAAAAAAGTGAACATTTTAACACGTTTAATGCCAAGGACAAGTCGTCTTTTATTTCTCTCCCACTCCCGGCTAGGGAGACGAAAACCAACGAAGGTGTCCTTAGTAGAAAGATCATCGAATCTTGTTGCATGAACTGCCTGAAAAGAGTACCCCGATAACTCGAACTACAAATCTCTAGGACACTGAATAATTTATTTAGTACTCATAATCCGTTTTTGACCAATATATATGTGTGTTCAAAACCGTGCCGTTTATCCAAACTGCACATCAATGTATCTCTGTAAAATAGACGTTACGATCGTCAAATTAAATAAGATTTACACTGTAACCCAGTACAAAATTATTTATGCATCACATGTTCTTGTCAATTTAGATTTAGACTGGGTACATAGTTTTCACGAAAAAAACAAAAAATCAAAGCAATAACGTTGAAAAGGTGGTTGTAAAAATCAAGATTTTATTCACGCATTTCTATATCAACCATAGTCTATTTTTCATCACTTCTTCTCTACCATCGAACTCGTGTAAATCAAAACGTGTAAATCAAAGTTGACGACTTTTAAAAGTTAATCTGCCTGCACGTTTCAATGTTTACATTTTAATAAAAGACGGACGTGTGGGTTAGAATTTCTAGGCTTCAAAACGAGTCTAGCCTTATGATCAGTGTAATTTCGACAAAGTGCCTGCCACAACTTTGAAGCAATGACACTGTCCTCTGAATGTGATTTATTTGGTCTATTATTATTTTGTTTGTCACACGCACAACCGAGCCGTGTCCGACATTACGCCAAGCCCATTCTCATTATGAAAAGGAAATGGTTTTCATGGGTGGGAAGAAACTTAATACTGTTTGCGACAGGAGAAACGTTCATGTAAAATTACGTCTAAGAAACGTGAAGTATCTTCCGTAAAAGACCTGTGATACCACTCTCTGATCTCAACCAAGTATACTATGTAACCAGATCTATTTATACATATGTTCTTCAAAAACCACTTCAAGGTTTTCTCCTCGACAAATTTCCCGCCTACGTCTCATCTTTGTATGTTTTAGCACAGTTTTTACATGTTTTTTTACATGTTTTTCTACATGAAAAATATTCCTCTTTTCTGACTGATTAGAATTTCTAATCCGATCAAACCTTTAGACATACGTCGAGTTTTGAACTCCTAAGGTTGAGCTAAAATCTCCTAATTTAAGCAAAAGCCCTCATTTAGTATTTTTTTTAGTTCATGTCCATTGTTTTGCTTCTGAAGTCGTACTCTCAAACATAAACATCTGGGGGGCAGAGCAGAGTATAAGTGGAAATATCATCATGTTTTTTTCCGCCACCCCGCGCAAGAGGGACAAGTGCAATGTGGCAAGTCGGTGTCTGTCACTTTACTTTGAGCCTCGAAACCCATGTTTACATAGCATAAAACTCTGTTGAAACGACCTTTACGAGTTTTCTTTATTTTTTAAGAAAATGGTTTTGGAAAAAAAAACACATAATTTTGTCCTTATTTTGACCGTGTGCCGGGTTTTAGAGCACAGTATATGAATATTTTAATTTGTATTTAGCAGGAATCATGTATGGCGATAACGTTGTAAAAACCTGATCAAAACGTATCAGACGCATTAGAAAAATCCTTTGTTATATATTGTTGATGGAAATATTGATTTCAACTTCAGGAAAAGAAAAATATACTAACGGGCTTTTGTCGATAAATATACTTTTATTTATCATTTTTTTTCTCATGTGATAAATATATACATATATATCTCCATTACATAGAGTTCTTGGAAATCCATTGTTAGTATTGATTTATACTTTGGGATTACGACGTACGTAATGTTATCTTAAAACACCAATTTATTTCCACAAACACACGTCGCGGTTAGGAATGACATCTGTAAACTTCGTAATAAGCGTACTGTCGATCTCTTCGAACAAAAGCTTCCGTTACAAACACCACTGAGTTTTCGTATATTTTCCCCTTATAAAGTACCGTTTATGTACAAGTAAATATAATAGCATAATTTCAATTAAAGCCATAAGTTTTAATTTGATACATATTTTTGTTGTGAAATAAGAACGACAATTGTACGGTCTTCATTGTTCTTCGCGGGGTTTTTCCCGCGGGAAAACGCGCGTGTTCAATTTATTTTTCGCGCCAAAATTTGTGAGATTTGGTGAAAATTTTAATGCGTGTTTGTACATCACGAAAACTCGGGCTAAGTGCTTAAAAGTAATCATTATAATATCTTAATTTCGATTTCCTATTACGACGTTCCTTCTTAAAATTACCTACTACAGTTCATTGCTGTTTATATTTGCGTTGACTAAGTAGAATTTCTTGCTGACAAGAAAATACACAAGGTTCGTGTTTTGACTTACAATAGTATTGAAAACTCAAATTTCGTCGTATCTTAATGCGTTCAATACCATCAATTCTACTCAGAATATATTTTTCTAGTGATTATCACAAACGTAACCGATTAAAATCAAATAAATTGAAAAAACCTTAGAGTTGCTAAAGTTTTGTATGGCATTAGCGTAAACACCCCCGAGCGTCTCTATTTTTAATTTAAACGTATTTTTCCTCTGTGTCTTATCCAAGAAACGCAAGTCTCATCTAGAGAGGCTGCACAAGAATACAAAACTTTCAATATATATATGTAGTAAATCAACAAATACAAACAGCATCAGAAGGCTAAAGAAAAAGAAAGCGCCCTTTGAGCGAGCCAAAATATAGATGGCTCCTGGTTCTTAGGATATTTCAGTCCAGAACCTTATTTCTACAAGTCCAAACATGCTATATTTTTAACGGCCATAAAAATCCACCCGTAAAAGCCTGCTTATGTACAATCGTATTCAGTTATTAGTCAATACTGGTTTCTGATGTAAAGATTATTAGAAGATATTTTTACTTATAATATCGAGTGTTTAGCTAAGTGACGTCTGCTACTATATAATTTTGCTCTACAACTTCGGTGTTGAATGTTCTAGAAGGTCCTTGTTCCTTGTTTATCGCTTTCTTTTTCTTGTATTAAACGAGTAAGTGGATCTATGTGTAACGCAGGATGATTCCAGGATGAAAAACTGATCTTTTTATGCTTTTCTTTTGGTGTGAAGCTAGCTAGACAAGATACCGAAGAGTTTACTCGCCGTATTTCACTCGAGCTGGTCTTACTGGTCAACAAGCTCTAGGCAATCACCTACATCATTCACTTGTGTATCGTGTCTCGCTGTACTGCGTCCAGGCATTTTCAAGCTACTGTTGAGCGATGCCGAGAGTGTCCTCGGAAAGACTGTTCGCAGGCCTTTCCTGTAGTTCTCGATCAATACGAAGTAAATGCATGGATTCACAGCAGCGTTGGCCCAGGTTAGGAACTGACAGATGAAGAAGATTGTCCTAAAGCTGCAAAACGTCGGGAAATTCCAATCCCATTTGAATGCCCAGAGAAACATAATAGTGTTGTAAGGACACCAGCAGATCCAGAAGACCATCACGATCGTGAATGCGATGACTGTGGCGCTGCGGGAAACTCGGCGATTTCTTTTTTTCGCCTCTTGCGACTGATTCACTCGGGGGAACTTTCTCTTGCCAAGGGTGATGAGTATGACGGAGTAAAATAGAACGAGGAGGATAAAGGGTGTAATGAAAAACACTACGGACAGAATGGTCGAGTAAGTCCTGAGGGCAGCATAGTGTTTTTCCGTATCGTCGTGCCAGCGCATTCTACAGTAAGGCTTTCCATCTCTACCATCGACTACTTGCATCGTGTAAAAAGATGTGGTCGCGAAGCCCAAAGAAATGACCCAGGTTATGGCGATCATGATGATTCGTACTTTGGATGAAATCAACCCTGCGCGCAGTGGGAACACCACTCCGACAAACCTATCGATGGCCATACAAATAAGACTGAGCACAGATATAAGCCCTGGGAGCTCGCTCAAGAAGAAAGTAATCTTACAAAGAACTTCTCTCGCAGGAGCAGCCACTATCCAATGTCCATAAACTGTTCGACAGATCTGCATTGGCATTACAACTAAAGGTATAATCAGATCAGAAGCTGCCATGTTCACTATAAAGAAATTGATTGTCTTTCTCATGTTTCTGTTCTTGTAGACGACCAAAATAACGAGAACGTTGCCCAAGAGAGATATAATGAGAATGAGAGAGTAGCCGGCGATCTTACCATCACGACCTGCTTGCGAAACCACCGTGTTGCATGATGAACCACCACTGGAACCATTGAAGAGAATGCTGCTGTTTGAGTGCGTGTGGTTTAAATCTGCCATCTCGATATGCAAGGGCAGTATTCTTCAATACAACAAGAGTCGAAGAGAAATATGGCTTGGAGTTTTTGAGGTTCGAACTGTAATTTGGTAGTGCTGTCAGCTAGGTCTGGTGATGAAGAAAGGTCACTTGTTCCAACAGGGCAGTGGACAATAGTCTTGCTCCTGGCTGTTCACGAGTTGTTTTCAGTCACTAAAATGCTAACAAGGCAAGTTTGTCTGGATGTTTTATACCCACGCACAAATTAACCGGCTTTATTGTTTTCCTTATTCAGAGTACGTCGAGTATTAGAGCATTATGATGTCCGTGATATGTGATATTAGGCAATTAACATTGTCAGCCAGTGAAAGATGCCCGACCCCGCTGCTATGATCTGATTAATTAGACACTCGATTACGTGTTCATGGATTCCTAAAAATCGATCTAAGTACCTAACTGAGCGACTTAGAAACATCCGGTTGTCTTAAATAGGAGTTTATTGCGAGGATTCTGTGATGATTCAAGTACTGTAAACGGCTCAATTACCACATCAACGGTCTACATTGTTTGAATGGAATCAAAGGAGAGTGTAATTATTCGCAACGAAGCGCGTTGGCCACTAGGAATTCAAAATAGGCGGCAACCAGTGACTTTGGTCACGGGAGTCCAATTACTACCCTTAGTGTCATAGCTAGATCAAAACGTCTACTAATAACCCTACCCTGTACAAACTGACCAAGGAAAGTCGTTTTTGGTTTCACCACAATTTTGCTATTAGTATTATCATTACAGGGAATAAATTTTAGCTGAGGCGGATGAGCGTATCTTGTTACGGAAGCAGAGAGAGAATAGCAATGAACCGATAAAGAAGGAAAGAACCACGATAGCGTCAAATATTAGACCAATTTCGAAATGACCTCTAGAGGTTTAGGAATTGACAGTAGAATTTCCAATTTGATATTTGTGTCTGTCTATTCGTGCTTGGAACTGTTTACAAAAAAGCTTAAAAGTAGGCCCATCGAGATTATTGGAAGAAGAAAGTAAACGCACTGCTCGCGCGCACGTATCCTTGGAACCTTGTTTCGAGTACGTGTTAAATTCATTAAAAACCGAATTGAATTCGAGCAGCTGTCTGGTTTGGGATAACTAATGTTTAATCATGGAAGTCGTTGACAAATTGTACCTCGCTAAATCTATTTGTTACCAGGGTAAAGACAGTTCCATCGAGGAATTGGAACCTTTTGGAATCATTAAGTTTTTTGACGTCAGTATTTTTAAGAAGGAAGCAAACAATGATGTCAATGTATTCTTTTTTGAATTGATAATGAATAAATGACGAAAAGTGATCAAGAAAGGAACTCGGAGAAAATCGAATTTCGAATTGAATTTGCAATTTAGGTTCACGATTCGACATTTTGTGCGGCGACTAATTTGTCGATCGCTGCGGTCACGGGTTGAATCCCATCATATAGCATTTAGTGAAGGCAGATTAGAGTTTTTGTTAGCTTTATTACAACGAGAATCTTTCTCCAGCTTCAGTTTTCCTCCCACGAAATAACGTACCCTCTAGCTAAATTCCAATTCGCTCTCACGGCGTCAAAATCGTTAAAGCAACGGACCCGGTCCCTCAATGTGTATTCAATGGGCAACAATTTCATTAATTAGTTTTAGTATTAATCAGCATTGATTCAACGAAAAGGTTGACTCTGAATTTTCGTGTTTAGGGAAATTCGTACTGTATTCCGCAGAAACGTATGACGCAGTCCCATAGACACTGCGCATGTATTATTAGGACTAATGAGACACGTTTGAAGTGCATCTCTCGGCAAGGACGTGGTGTATAACCTACTTACGTTTGTACTAAATAAAATAGAGACTCGTCAAACTATACTACTTGTGTGAAGGTAATTTAACGGTTGTTTAGCGGTATGATGACCGTTAAATGAGTGAATAATTTATCTAGTATCTTTTCTTCCATCACTAAGTTCCTTTTTTTGAAATGTTTTCTTTCATATATTTTTCTTTCATCTTCAGTGCAATTCTACTTTTCTTCCTCTACTTCTTCTTCTTCTCTTTCTTTTACTATAGTGGCAGTGCAGTGGTATGGTACACCCGTGGCGAAAGTCTTTCTAAATGTCTGCAGATATTACAACAAACTGAACTAATACATCTGAATATATACAAACGGAATACAAGTATACAAATTCCCCACCAAAATGCTCTGATCATGAAACTCTAGGCTGGGAAACTCTTGAAATTCAAACGCAACAAAAACAAAAGGTCAAGCTTACGTTTAGAAAGAATACTCAAATAACGGTATTGCAGATCTCTTTACTCAAAGGCAGTATGATATTACCTTTTCTTAAAACAGCAAGACAACTGGGCCCGGATAAAGTTAAGGAGATTTTCGTGCGATGGGGCAAATGTCTGGAATTCCCTTCCACGAATCTTCTTACCAACCTTGACATTCATCTATCTAGTATATACTGATCGATTTATCTACCTTTTCGCCACTTGTACCTCATCTAAACTTTAGAACAAACTTACCGGATGGGATTTTTTTCTTGGTTTATGAATATTGTAGTACAATATTGTATTTATATTTATATTATTTCATTTTGATCAGCTGGAACTGAATTTCTCAAATTCAATTTTATAATTCAAAAACAAACCGTACCTATACCTGGAGAAACTGGGGCACATGAAAATTATTTCCTTTCATTTTTCTAATTATACAAATAGATAAATTTATACTATTTATTATTTTTCTCTGCTTCTGAAATATGCAGATCGATTACTTTCCTGATCAACATGACAATCAATACAAGTTGTATTTATCATGTGCTATCATTCAGCCATAGCAGTCAAAGAAAAAACAAATACAAAGGAAACAATACCTAGTCACAACTTTACTTGTTTAAAATAGTACCTAAATTAGAACTATTGGTTAGTAACAATTTCGATTCTATTTCATGGACATAGTGTAAACACTCTATCCAAATACCAATCTGGTTTAAGCAAGAAATATTCCGCAGCCGAAACAGCTGCTATACATCTCACTGACCATGTACAAACAAATGGAACACATGCACAAACAAATGATTACCGGCACTATCTTTATAGATCTCGAGAAGGCGATCGACCTTGCCTTGATCATCAATGGCGGCTTCATAAGTTGGAACATTATGGAATAAGGGGGCAAAGTCTTAGCTGG